>JANHFO010006243.1:24563-43149 GCA_032468095.1 Pareas carinatus | reverse complement strand
ACAATGTATCCAATCCTATGTCGGGGATTTCCCGCCCTGGGAAATCCCCTCCCAGATCCTTATAAGGATCTAACAATAGCAATAGCGCTTAGACTTATATACTGTTTCATAGTGCTTTACAGCCCTCTCTAAGCAGTTTACAGAGTCAGCATATTGCCCCCAACGATCTGGGTCATCATTTTACCGACAAATTGAAGGCTGAATCAACCTTGAGCCAGTGAGAACCGAAGTGTCAAACTGCTGGTAGACGGCAGTCAGCAGAAATAGCTGCAGTACTGCATCCTAACCACTGCGCCACGGCGGCTCTAAAAGCAAAGAAATAAATTTCATTTCATTTCTATTTAAAGTTCAGTATAGTTGATAAAATGACTCTCCAGCCATAGTTTAATTTTCTTTCATATTGAAAATTATTTATATGTGTATTAATCAAATTTGTATAGCTATTAATTTCACAAAAAGTGACCTACAATTTATTGCCAGCTTCTTTGTCTCTGGAGGATCTTCCAAAGATTCCAGGAAAGTATATCGGTCTGGGATCTGAGGCTGTGCACTTCTGCATTAAATTATTTTAAAAATAAGGGTTATGGTAAGGGTTAGGGTTAGGGGGAATTAAATGTCCTTGTATGGATATTATAGCATGACATGCATTTATCTTTTATTTCCCAGTGTGAGTTTATGTTTATCAATTGTAATATAATTACAGAAGGTCACAATTCTGTATTTGGTCTTTTTCCAGGGCTTATGTATACTAAATCAGAACCAAGGTTTTTCATTCAAGGCCTTAAGTATTAAATATTCTACACAGAATGAAATAGTCATCTGCAAGGCTGTAGCCTGGGATTCTCTTCTTATAGAAGTTGGAGTTGCTCTATAAATATTTCAGCCTTTAGATAGTTGATAAAAACAATGAACTTCCAACAATTACTGTCATTTAGGAAAAAAGAGTCTTCAACTGCATTCGTAGTGAAAGGTATACTTTTACTAAAGCCAAGTGGTTACAAGATAGAGAAAGCCAGATCTGAGGTCTGTGTCTACTTACGTCTCCTCTCTTAAACCCTTCCCCCTCCATTACCTCTCTGGATTGGATTCAAACAAATTGTTTTGGTAATAGAGTTCCAATGCTTGATGGGCTCGGCAATGGTCCACTTTCCCATACTTGTGGCCTTGAGGTCAGGAAGCTGGTGTTTCTGGCAGCTACTTGGAGTGGTTTCGGTTTCTTGTCTTTCCCCTCCCCCCCCCCCCGCTCGAGTTTATGGCAGTCGCATCAGCGAAGCAGCAATGGGGCGAAACAGGATGGCAGCACTGATAATTACACTCACCTCTTTGGTTTTAGAAGATAGTTGCGTTTGACTGTTTATTGTAAGCAGCCTGAAGTGTTCAATATACAGAGAGGTCAATTCAAAATATATGTGAATAAATAATTAAAACACCCAGGATCTCTCTGATTTTTTTGTTCTGACTATAGCTCTTAATGCTTTTTCAAATGGCAGCTACAGAAATTCCATCAGACTTTTTGGAACAGAGTGCAAAATACATAATTAATTTATTAGGGAACTAACTGCCATAGGATGTGTGAAGGTCACACAGGCCTAGATGGGTTTAATAAGGATTAAACAGATTCATGTATACTGTCAAATTATGATTATTATTGATGATGTTTGTCTGCAGTCTCCAGATTCACAGCCAGCATGCACCAAATGGCAGAAGATGGATGTGATAGCCAAGAGAATTACTGCCTTTATGTCCTGTGTGGAAATATATCATAAACCATCATGAAAAGCAAAATGTCAGAATAGATATTTGCATACAGTACAACACTGATTGAATTCAATAGGAATTCACAAAATTTGCAGAAGAATAAATGCACTTAACAAGAGCTGAAAATAGTTCCTACTTCTTTCCTGATTTTTTTTAAAATGAAAATATAGAGAGTCTGTATTTGAGAAAATGTTTTTTCCAGAAGCTGCCCTGATTGCCTCCCATACATTCAGGGTACTTATTAGTGATATCAATCAACCAGAACTATTTAACTTTCCTCTCTTTTTATCCTTAAAAGATGAAATAGTGAGAAAACAAAGAAGACTTAGACATGGAAAATCATAATTATTCATTTTTTCCATACTCTAAAATAAATAATCGGTTAGAGGCAGGATGATTGCTCCAGAAAAGCTTCATCTGGCGGTACCTTGGGAAACTAAAAAGTCTCCATTGTCTGCTTTTCCAAGTTTCTGCACTTGTACAGTATTTATTTTTTTCCACTGAAAATAGAGCAATGAAAATAAATGCCCATCTATGACTAAAGACTCGCGCATTATCTTTTTACACAAACTGTTGGCAGCATAAGTTTCATTATGTTTAATTGCTTTGCCTTGAATTGATGAACAAGCACATTTGTTTGGACCATTCTGAAAAAGGCCACCTACAGACTCAACTCTTTCCTGAAGGCCCAAGTAATTCTGATACCAGTAGTTAGAATCAGGCTTGTGAATGACTTGATACCGTTGTCACCTATGAAACACGAACTCTGACCAAAAATGAATCCTTGCAGATAAGCGTGGCATCTTTTGTGGGAATCAAAAGGATAAATTCAGCACTGCAAACGTTCAACATAAAATGCCATCTGTTCTGAGTAAAAAGCACATTAGAGTAACCACAGAGGATACACTATGAAAACATACTGCCAAAAGGCCAAAACTGGATAGAGTAAAACTCTGGAATCTAGCACAATTATATATCTGCAATTATAGGAAGTGACCAGAATCAACATAATTACTACTAAGAATTTTCAAATTTCTTGGTACAGTAAAATAAAACCCACATTGCCACTTCACGAGGAAACCTTTTTGAAAACAAATGAAAACAAATGCCACACCACAAGTCCTCATTTCTCAATAACTTTCAGTGAGGTTTTTGTAACAAAGTAGTTTTACTTTCAGAATTTCATATAACATTATGATGCTTATACAGTTATATCAGGAACTGTCTATGGCTGACCCTACTGTTGTGCTGACCCTACTGTTGTGCCTAGCCTCCCAACAGCTGAGACACCAACTCCCAATTCAGAAGATGAGTCAGCAAGCGAGGGGCCTTCGTCCCTTGCTGGACCAAGGTCGGGTCAGCCACTCATCCCCACTCCTGTCTTACCAGATAATGCAGGAAAAGAGGAAAGTGGGTCCGATACTAGGAGAGCTGTGTGAGATCAACAAGAGGAGGGAATGGAGCCTGACAAGGAGCCAGAGGCTTCAAGGGACGAATCTGACCAGCTAGAACAGCTCATAGACGCCGGAACCTGACATAGACTGAGAAGGGAGGCCCAAAGGGAGGCAGTCGACCAGACTATTGGGCATCGCTGGGAGCGTGGCCAGCAGGCCTCACTCTCAGGGGAAGAATAAAGCTGTAGACCTCAAACAGTTGCAGCTGACACAGGCAACTGTTTGTTCCCATGTGGATCCTGGCTTCTTGTATTCCTGCTTGTGTTTTGTGACCCCTGGACTTGAACTCTGGCCATTGCTGACTTCTTGACCCCTGGATTTGGACTCTAACCATTGATGGCTCTTGACCCTGGACTTGGATTCTGACCACTCCTGAATCCCTGGAACTCTATTCCTGAACCTCTTTTTACTTGTGGACTTCTATTTCAATTGTAAGTCTGCGACTTGCCTGCAAAACGGAGGTTAATTGCCTGGCTGTAAATCTCGGGCTGAAGGCTTTATTGCCAGCAGCTCTAGCCATAAATCAATTAGGATCAGAGGCTAGCCTGTCGTCAAGAAAGAGTGGTGTTTAACTCTTTATTGGCTTCCTCAGCATTCTGGTTTGTCAGGCCAGAACATCTACTGATGCCAGCTACTGAAATACAGGTAGTCCTCAATTTACAACAGCTCATTTGGTGACAGTTCAAAGTTACAATGACACTGAAAAAAGTGACTTATGACTATTTTTCACACTTATGACTGTTGCAGCATCCCCGTGGTCATGTGATTTACATTCGGATGCTTGACAGCTGACTCACATGCATGACGATTGCAATGTTCCAGAGTAATGTGATCACCTTTTGCAACCTTCTGACAGGCAAAGTTTATGGGACAACCAGATTCACTTAACAACCATGTTAATAATTTAACAGCGACAGTGATTCACTTAACAAATGTGGCAAGAAAGTCGTAAAATAGACAAAACTCACTTAACAAACTTCTCACTTTGCAACATAAATTTTGGGCTCAATCGTGGTTGTAAGTTGAGGACTACCTGGACTACTACTTCAGTATTTCTACTATTTACTGATGAGGTATAAATAATATAAATAATAAATATTATCAGAAGATGAATAGGTGCATTATACTACTAAAGAAACATTTAGATTTTTAGCAGCATCTAGAGGGTCTCTGAAAAAGATCACAACTGCTGGAATAAAACCTTTACTAGTAATCCAGTGAGCTCCACAATGTGCAATTACTACATAGTGTATACATAACATACTAAAAGAATGTTCAACTCAGCACGGGTCCTACAGGGTTAAGATCGTTATCAGATAATCAGGTTACTCAATAATGTGTTCTGTTAACTTACCTCTTTTGCCCAAGGTTATAATATTTTCATATATTCCACAGTATTTCCTTCCAGTATTAGCTGAATAATCACTTATTCTTATTTCCCATTAACTCTGTACTAGTTATGTTCGTATTTTGTGCTAAGTCATCATCCAATAAACTTCAATGAGAAAACTGCTGGAATTTTTTCTAGGATAAATTTGAAACCTTGTCATTAACTGTGCTATAAAGAGCAAGGTGATTTGGTTGAGTGGGTAAATATATTTTAAAAATTAGAAGTAGAATATACAATAAGAAGTTGAAATCAACTATGACAGAAACCAGAATAGTTGTGTCTCAATCTATTTTTCTCTTACTCATTTTCCGAATTCCCTAGAGTTGTTGAATGGCATATAAGTTTAAAACATTTCTTCAGTAAAAATATAATTTCCTAGTATATTCATGAATAGAAAAGTTTTCTTTTTCTAGAGAAAAAGCTAAATAAAATGCCTTCTTTGTCATCCAAACAGATATAACTTAACACTTTTTAAAAGTCTGTTGAACAGACTTTGCCTAGGTAGCAGAATTGCAATTAAAATTGTGTTACTAAGGTGTGAATATTGGCATTTAACATGCATACACACCTTTAATGAAGACACAGAATAAATCTGGAATGCAGTTTGTATGTACACCTATACATATTTTTAATTCTTCCACACAACTCACAAGCTGTTATGATGCCATCTATTGAAGGCATATTTATCTTGCACCATATTTTCTTATGAAATAATAATTTATTAAACTAGTATGCAACCAGACTTCAAACGATTCTAAGTACTTTAAGAAAGTGTCTTAATATAGAACACCACAACTATTACAGATTTAGCTCCACAATTATCTCTGATTTATACTAATTACTCATTAACAATGGCTTCCTTCAATCCTGATTACCACCATTTTTTCTAATGAAACTCAAATATCAACCACATTTATATATTTTAAGTTCAAAAACCTTTTTTTTGCTTCCTTGTTAAGTGCAAACATGGTTGATTTGAAGGTACATAGCTTAGTAGACTAGACTTGCTAAAATGTCCAATCTCTTTTCAGCTTTGATTTCTTCACTGACTATGGAACATTGGAATAGATAGATTCTAATCTCTAATTTCTTCTTTCCACTTACACAGTATTTTCTGGACAACAGGCTACCAAACAATCTTAAAGTATAACAGAGTCATTCTGGGTTTAATATTTGGCAAGGTGTTCTTTTCTTCAAATACTTCACCTTTTTTTCCTACAAATGTATTTTGCCTAGTAGTAACAAACTTTTTTTTCCATTCATCAGTCCAAAATTCATTTCAAAATTTTTCAAAATTTTCCTCTTCATACTTTAGACCATTATTTTTGCCGATGTTGTTGGAAGAAAACATTTCTTCGGATGATTGCCCCATTCATGGATCTGTGGACAACTACTTCAGTGCCAGCTAAATTTCCAGCAGGATATTTGAAATAATCTGTTAATTCTATGTTGCTAATCTGTCTAGTTTTCAGGCAGCACCAGCAGATATTTTTCTTGGTCTTCGAGCTAATACTTCATGGTCAGTTAAACTGAAAACAGATTTTTCAGGAAGACAATAATACAAAACTTCTCAGACCGTGAAGTACTCACAAGGGGGGAAAAAAGGTAAAGGTTTTGAAATTTTCTACCCAAGAAAAGTTCTGCAACGAAGAGTAGAGAAAATAATAAAATAAGTATAGAAAGGCATGGCTGGGAAAAAGAAACATTTGAATGCTGTTATTCCTACCAAGGTAGGTGTTACAAATTACTCAGTAAAAAAGCGTCAGCTACAGTATTCAATGTTTTCTTATTTTGAATCTAAAAAAATCTGCACATAAATAGTAAACATCTCTTGAAATTTGTGTTTATCAGACATTGTGTCCACTTCTGCATTAACTCTGTATTCAGATACAACTGTTTTCAATGATTTTTTTTCCCAAATAGGCTATAGGCTACAGACCGGTTTTAAAAATAAATATGTCAAAGCCAAGTTGAATACTTTTGAAACTTCTAATTTATCGAAAAAACTTTTTTGTGACAGAGCATATGTAATCTCTAGATCGCCTTACTCAAAAGTTAATTATTTGAAATAAGCCAGCAGGTATATGCAAAAAGCTTGAGGAAAGATCTATATGACAGAAGAAGTTGCTTGCACTTTGATATGTCTAGAACACACTAAAAGACTTTCCCATTTCTGCATGCCGGAGCAATGCACCAGTTCTCCATTGTGCATTGCTTCAGATGATTCTTTGATTTTCAGGAATGGCTTTGGAAAGAGTTCACCAGAGAGAGCAGCTTTAAGTGCAAGTGGCAGCAAACAAACTTACAAATCACTGCACAAGTTCAGTTCTTTCTGACAAAACCTTTATGCACGCCAAGACATTGAGTGACCAATCTGCTGCAAAATACTTGTCAGTCCCCCTGTCCACACACCTAGAAAGAAAGGGAAGTACAGTTGGGAAGAGAGATGCATCTGAAATAGAAACAACCATAATAATAAGCAGCTGCTGCCATGAAAAGTAGCTCAAGATTATACAAAAATAGATTTAAAATGTTTTCACTCTGTATAATTTCTAATGGTTTTAGAAGACAATGCTTAAACCTTCAGGGTATGTTTAAAGAAAGAAATACCACTATTTACAATCTTTCTCCCAAGACCATAACTCAAATGTCTTCCTCATATCAACCTGAAACATATGGGAGTCTTCTGTGCTCCGGTACACATACTTGTAAATAATCCCAGTGTCTATTTATTCCTCCTGTGGATTGCCATCCACAATCCACTTCGTCAACAGTGTCATGTGATTCAAATTGTCCTCCACTGTTATAGCCTGCCTTACACACATGGACTATCAACCAAGATCAAGTGACAAACTGCCGATATTGCAAAGCAAAACTGTGCTGAGCAAATGTAAACAGAAATTCTCTTGTCTTTATTTTGTGTATTTATTCCTCATATTTATATAGCCACCCGTGTCACAGAACATGATTCTGGGCAAAGTAGAATAAAAATAAAACTGTTAACAAGTTAGAAATATTAAAATTATTATTAAAAGGCAAGAAGAGGACAACAAATTATAGTAATAGAGCCACTTCAGCAACTCCTCCATTCCCTTGAGACCCCTAAGCCTGATGACATACCGTAATTACGTTTTTAGAGACTTACAAAAAATTAACAGGGATAGATCTAACTTCACTTCAGTGAGATGATGTTCCTGAAGCTGGCCGCTTCAGCAGGAAAAGCCCTCTCCTGGGTGTTACCAGATGTAATTCTTTAACAGGCAGAATCTGAAACATACCTTTCTGCTGGATCTGATGGGAAGGGCAGTTGTAATCAGAAAGGGACAGTACCTCAAATAACCCAGCCCAATGCCACAAAGTGTTTTTAAAAGTCAAAACCAAAACAGCTATGAAGTTTGTTTATGATATGAGGTCAACTCAATCTTTTTCAACATAATATTGCATAATATTTTATTCAAGACAAATAGCCATTAAAAAAATAAATTCTAAAAAGTGTATTCAACTCTAAGGACTTTAAGCTGCACCTAATTTCATATTCTAATAAATTGCATTCAGTGGACTGGTTCAAAAAAATGGATGAATTTGTTTCTAGATAATGCCTGGAAAGCAGCAGCCTGAAATACTATAATCTTTTACCATTCATACAGAATTCCAACTGAATACAGAATTAAAGAAAAGGTAAATGGCAAACATGTTCCTAATTCTCATAATGAGAAGTAGACGAAAACTAGTAATTTCCAACTGTTCACAGTCGTCAAGCCGAAACAGCTAGTCTCAGACAAATTTTGCATATTCACCATGTTAAAAAAAAAATGCAAAAATTTCTCCAATGACACACATTACCATGAGCAGCTAAAGTCATCACTGTACAGTGCTCCAAAACAATTAATATGGTGAGATAAGATCACTAAGTGAATAGCAAATAACATTTTTACAGGCCTTCAAGTACAAGCTACATTTTTGTTGATACACTGGCTCCTCTGGACATTGGGACAACTCCATTTTTTCTAGTTCAAAACTATTACAATAATTGGAGAGACTTTTGTACAGTTCCCTCAATGACTGTACACTGAAAGAAAATAATTAGTTAGCATATCTGCTTCAATCTTTTGGGCTGATTTCTATAGCAAAACACAACATGCACTTTCACTCCCATTATTCTGTTGTGCTTATTTCAATCTGACCTGACTTTTCTTTTGTATGTTAAATAAATTCAGAGCTGAAAAATATTTGGACCTGATATGGCTCTATGCATTGGTTAGCCAAACTACAGCCAGTTTTGTTGTTTTAAATCACTCAATTGAGTGACCTGATGGACCTCATTTTGCCAGGACTATCAGCAACCTGTAAACTCAAGCTAGTGTCATCGGTGCAATCTCTAACCATTGTTTTCTGCCAATCTCTTTTTTTGGTTGCCATTACTGATGTTCAAATATACATTTTGCAACAATTGAATGGCTCTGTTTAAAAAAGGCTTTGGCATATTCAAAATTGAAAAATTCAAAAAATTACACATGTTCTAATTTGGAACAATGAATAAAGAATTGAATGATGAAATAAAAGTGGGGAAGTCATTACGGGAACACAAACATCTAACATCTGTATATTAGTTGCTAAAATGAAAAGACAAATAGAGAACTTGGAACACAATGAGAAGACTGCATCATTTCGCATTCTATAAAGCAGCCATACAGCTTCTACACAGATCACAGAAATTAATTTGCACAAAATTAAAATCACAATGTTCTCATTAAACTGGGTAAATATTTGCAACTCTTACTAGCATCATATGTGATCTAAAATTCCATAAAACTTTAAAAAATGAAGTAAAATTTAAATCATGAGGCCAGTTTCCTCTGAAAAAATATGATCACTTACTATTAACATCTTCTCTGGACACTGTTTACATTACATTAAGAGTGATGGATCTGCACTAAATAATTTCCAGACCATGCCATTTATATTCATTGGCTTTTTAAAAGATAAATATGTCTTTAACAGCTCAGTAGGAAATTTTGACACGTGCCTCTTTTCATAGCTAAGACATTTTTCTTGTTTCACTTATATATGTAAGGTGATAAAACCAGTTACGTCAGCAGTTATATTATTTCATCACGTACTAAAACTCAAGTTCAGTAACAATGCAGCTAATAGCTCAGGGCAGAGAATCAATTGGCCTTTAGGGTGTTCTCAAAAGAGACCAATGAGAGGACCCTGGCATACTTTAGATGACAAGACAAGCATGGAATCACTGCAGAAAAGTTCCTCTCTCTTGATAAGCCAGTTTATCAAACCTCAAATGAAAACAAAAGTCTCGTTTCCAAAGCTTGAAATGCATGAAGGTTAGAGGTAGCCTCAACTTACGATCACAACTGAGGTCAAAACTTCTGTTGTCAAGTGAGATATTTGTTAAATGAGATTTGTCCCATTTTACAGCCTTTCTTGCCTCAGTTGTTAACTGAATCACTGCAGCTGTTAAGTTAGTAACATGGGTTGTTAAGTGAATCTGGCTTCCTCATTGACGCTGCTTGTCAGAAGGGGATCACATGACCTTGGGACACCGCAACCAACATAAATAAGAACCAGTTGCCAAGTGCCTGAATTTTGATCACATGATCATGGGGATGCTGCGTGGTCGTAAGTGTGAAAAACAGTCATAAGTCACTTTTTAAGTGCTGTTGTAACTTCAAATAGTCACTAAATGAACTGTTATAAGTCAAGGATTATCTGTCCTAAGGGAAGGGACAGTCTTTCATGTAAAACACTGTCCCAGTCTTGTTCAGACTTTTTTTTAAAAAAGTACTTTTAATTGATTGCAGGAGTCTAGTAACCTTTTATGCAGTGTACAATGGGAGTTACAAATATTAGCCATCTTTTTTCTACAACCACATTCTGCACTACCACAATAGTGAACGCACTGCATTAACTTTCACTAATTCACTGATAACTCTGTCGGGATCCACCCCCATGCAGATGATATGGCTCTATGACAAGGTTGAAGAGAATTGCACTGATAACGTATGTCCTCTTTTCATTCCAAAGCACAGCCCGAGTTTTCAAGACCATTATTAAACCAGTGGCAAAATCTCTCAGGATTCTATCCAATTTTTTCAGCCTAGAGGGCATTCAGTTATAAAGAACCTGAAGTTTGAAATGGTAATTACAGTATACATCCATGCCAATAGAGTTATCATTAGTTCCTCACTCATAAATCATTACCCACCAATATAAAATAGAAAAAAACCCCAAAGCATACCCTCCCACACTTCTAGTATACATGTATGTCCTTCTTTAACTCAACAATTAATAAGAACCTTGTGATATGGTTGTTTAAAAAACAGTTCAGTTATTTTAAAAAATACACACATGACAACATTAGTACTACTTTCAAGATATCCCCAGGAAGTCACCGCCTTTCCTTGATAGGTAAGTGGCTTGTCCATAGTCAAAGTTAACTTTTACAAAGTTAACATTTAGCACTTTGACTATCTAAAGTGCATTATATACATTCTAAGTAATCCCTGTAACATTGCCGTAAAGAGGATCTCTATGCTGCACAGAAGAAGTAAAGTAAAACTAAGAAATTAGTGAGTTACTGAAGACACCTAAAGTCTTCATACCAGAAGTTAATTTTTAACTGAGCAAGACTCAATCAATAGCCCAGGTCAATGCACTACAGTAACTACTTTCAAGAATGCACATAGTTTCTCTATCGATAATTTCATATCCCTGAAAACATAGGCATCAGTTCCTGAAAAAAACCAAGTAGAGGTAGGAACAAACAGACAAAAGGTGTATTCATAAGCCCTATCACAAGTTAGCAATTGCCATCAATGAAACTGTACCTTAGCTTCATAATAAAAATGCTCACCTGTCGATTTCACAATCATTGGCATCCTATTCATTTCTCATGTCAAACTCTGTATTTTGTACTAAAAAGAAATGTTTGCTCAGTTTCCCAGAAGAAGGGATATGAACATTTATAGCATTGGTATGCTACCGGAGGAATAAATCCAGCTCTTTCCACCGCATTTCTATTTTCTCTTTTTCCAGATCTCCTTTTCATTTGCCAGTTCTATATGCACTCCCCAATCTGATCCACTTTATCAAACAAGTTCTTGTTTCACAATCTTCTCCTGGCATGGTTACTCTGAAGCAAGCAAAAAAGATCAATTTAACATAATAATGTATGTGTATTTCTTCCTATATAATTATTTACAAATAAAGAAGATGGATAATAGGATACATGGACTTTCATAATGGGGAGAGGCTGAAAGAAGGAAAATTGAATGTGTACCATGTGTTGGGCATACATGCAACAGTATTTATGTTAAATGTCAAGATGTCATTACACAGTCATACCATTTGAACTATGTCATAACACACATGTCATAATGCACATGATGTCATTTTGACATTATTATAGCATAATGGATGCCGTTAGATTTGCTGCCATTCCCCAGCACATCACAACAGCTGAAGACAATTCTGAAGAAAGCAAGAGAGACAGCTGTATACCCAATTCTCCAGCACAGATGAATAGTTACATATTCTTCTTAGTGTGCAGCTATTAACAAATGCAGAGACCTAAAACATCTTCTGCACATCGTGGAAAGCTATCAGCAAGCCTTGTGCCCCCACAGTGTAATATTACAGAGTCATCCTAAGGTATGATGTATTTATGACACTAAAAGTAAACCCACTGAAGAGATTATAATAAGCTTTCTTGTAACCATAGTCTTGTATCAGCAAGTCTTTGTGGTCTTTTTCTAAGCTGGCTGGTTGAAATCCAAGTTGGGACCTGAGGACTTGAAAGGGTGCTTGTCCAGTGAATAACACAATGACCACAAGTACAGGATATGTTCACTTGTACTTCTGTATCAGAAGTACAAAAGATGAAAAGACCAATTTTGTGAAGGTTGTACAAATAGGTAGGGTTTTTTTCAAAACTTACAATGTCTTGACACTACTTTGCCCTTTGATTCTTCATGTGAGTGCAAGATAATTGTCTAGTAAGAGATCCATATAATCCTATGTTTATCATAAGTGGCTTGGATCTTTGTCACTACTAGTGCTGCAACCTCCAGGTAGAATGTGCCCATCCTATGTGATATGTATACTTTGGGTGCCCAGCTCTAAAGGGATCAGGACACTGGAAACCTGAATACGAACTTCTCAGATGCAGTCTTCCTCCTTCTCTGAAACATCATGTCTCCTAAAGCCCATAGGTTAGTCAACACTCTGCTGTCTTTTCTAATATTGATAAAGACAGTCCTCTTCCAAAGGCATAAATTTAGGACGATGTCAATCGGACACTATTTTCTATGTTATTGACTGCATCTTTGAATTATGTATTACTTTATGATTGTTTTCAGACTGCATATTGTAGTCCACATATACGTGCTAAAATAGTGGCATATAAATGCTGGTCATCTATCTATCATTTATCTATCTCCGTAGTAAAATTCAATAAAAAGTTGCCTTGAAATTTATCTAGCACTTCTGTACTATTTCTCAGCTGTAAATACCATGAAATGTCTGCAAATTCAGCAATCTAATTAGCTTTTTCTCACGCAATCCCTTTTCCGTTCTCTTCAAGTCTTTGTATCTATATACTTTTATATTATCCTACAAACTCTGTTTGGGCCTTAAGGTTCTACTTGTCCTCTCAGCTCAAAATTGCCACCAAATTCTTTTTTTAATGGACAATAAAGAAAAAATTAAAATAGGGAGTAATTATATTAATTACATTTAATTTAATTAAGGTTTAATCTAAATTAAATTTAAATTAAATTAAATTAAATTTTTGTCCTGGATTTACTTTATAGTGACCAATCTCCCTTTTGGAGTGCAGTCTGTGGTCTTGACTCCCAAAACATTGAGTATCTCTTTCTTAGCTCAGATCAGTAGCCCTCAAACACCACATTCTATGACTTTCCTGGTTGTCAGCCTACCTGATAAAATATTTTAATATAGCCAAACAAACCCATGTTTTCCTTCCCTTGTGAAGAAAGGATCCACTCCTTTCATTTCCTTAATCCATGAACAATGTTTAGTCAAGCACAGGGAAGCTTCACTGCTACCAGCTCAATACAATAGATTGCCTTAGACCAGTAGGAACTCACAAAGCACTTATTAATAATCCCACACGGACTCCAAGTGACTATTGATATAGTTTGTGTCACGGGCTGCACACTTGGCAATTAAGATACTTATATTTCTGCAGATATGGTGCATTGTGAGATGGAGAAGAATATTCAGTAAATGAGTATAAATGTGATAGTGGCTTCCAAGAAATATAATTAGTCCTTCAACTACAAAGGTTCCTTCAAGAAATATTTACATTACCCCTTCCCCCTCAAAAGATGAAAACTATTAAAATTCAGAATTTACAGTTAATAAAAAAATAGAATCTGGTAGATATTGCCTAGTGTGTTTGTTATTATGTCAAATCTGAACAGTTTTCAACATATCTCAACTGAAATCCTATTGTATTTAAAAGGTTTAACCCCAAAATAATTTGTTTCATATTAAGAGTATGTTCTACATCATAAGCTTGATCTTATCAACATGTTGCTTACACAACAGATAAAGGAAACAGAGCTAATGTAAAACAAAATTAATATTTTTACGGTCTTTTATCCTGTCTTTATTATTTTTATAAATAACTCAATTAGGTGGCAAATACACCACATACGCCTTCCTCCTCCTAGTTTCCCCACAACAACAATTCACCCTATGAGGTGAATTGGGTTGAGTGTGACTGGTTCAAAGTCACCTAAATTCATACCTAAGGTGGAACTCATATTCTCCCAATATCTAGGTTGACGCTTTCATCACTAAATCAAACTGGCTCTCCCATTAGACCAAACTGGACTACACCAAACTTATTTTCTGAATAAATAGGCATACTAATTGGTTGCTATAACCAATAAACCATATTTGTTTACAACTAAATAGAGCCTTTTTGTTACCAAGAAATATAATCCAAAACCTTTGAACTATGCAGCCCATATACCTTTCTTAATCAGATTGCATTTGCTTAGAGGAACAACTGTCTAATTAAGGATTTCTATCAGCACCTCTCTATATAAGCAGACACTACTAACTACTAGAAGATGAGAAATATAATAACAAATACATTTCCACCTGAACTCCATGGTACACATGATATATCTATATAAATTTCTGTGACTTGATGTTGTCTTCCTCTTGACAGTTTATTAAGCTTCTCAGATTAGCAGACATTCGGAAAATTTGCAGGATGAGTCAAAAAAGTCAGGATGACCATGAAAATGCAAATAAAGCCATGGCTCTTTTGTATGTAAATTATAATGTATATAAAATACTGTGGTGTGACTGAAAAAAATGGGGTTTTTTACATATACGTATGTAGTTGCTTACTTCTGGCCTATAGCCCTCAAATGTCTTAATGGTCTCCTATTTAAGGATTAACCATAGTGATCTTCTACCCAAGGATTAACCATAGTGATCTTCTACCCAAGGACTAACCATAGTGATCTTCTACCCAAGGATTAACCATAGTGATCTTCTACTAAAGGATTAACCATAGTGATCTTCTATCCAAGGATTAACCATAGTGATCTTCTATCCAAGGATTAATCAGGTCTGTCCCTTCTTCGCTCTTTGACATTAGCCAATCAGTTGGACTCTGCCATCTAGTTGAAGTTAAAGGAAACAAACACTACATATGTGCATATGCACTACAACTGCAGTGTAGGAACCATTATTTTCACAGAGCAAGTTCTACATAACTAGCCACTAATGTTTCTGTTCTATAATATGGAGATTATCTACGGTCTTTGGCTGGTCCTGTAAAAACTAAGGAAGCAAACATCTTGTTCCTAAAAGTGTCTCAAAGGAAACTAAGGCACGGAGGTAATTAAAGTGGAAGAAATCAAAAACATTGACAGGAGTTGGAGAATGAATGTACTTTGCAAGCAAGAACCTCAAGACTTCTGGTAATGTGAAAGATTCGTCTTTGTTAGAAAAGACAGAACTAGGTGTCACATGTGCAAGGGAAGATAAAATTCTTTACTAGCATGCAGTAAAGGATGTAGCATGTGACATCCTAGCATGTAACTGCTTTTTCCCAAAGGAAGGCAGTTCTGTTTTCTGTCCCTCATGGTATGGCCAGGAGAAAGCTTTGCTTCAAACTTATGATATGTGGTGATTACTCTTAACTGGAATGCAGTTTGGCATAATAGTTTGGCTGCATAACACAAGTTTGAAATCTAATGTCCAAAGGCTTTGGTTAAAATTAATGATAGTTTGTAAAAGGCTGGACATGACCCCACACTTTAGACTATCACAAAAACATTTTTTTCAGATTCACACATGCTGAATCAAAATGGAACAAACCATTTTATGGCTTAAGTGTTGTGGGAGTCCAAAAATATATATGATAGAAATGGAAACAGACTTGGATTTTCCCATTCTTAGGTATCACAAATGATAGACTTGTGCTTCTGCAGTTTTCTTTTAGATTTTTATTGTTTTCATGTTTTTTTATGATGTAAAATGCCAGGTTTCATTTCTGAGCCCTGCAAAAATATTTATATAAGCACAATAAATAAATGTCAACAGTGATCAGAATCAGTTTCTACCACTATCAATCATTACAACCAAACTGTTCTCTCTTTGTCATCTTTCCTTGCTGAATGTTTACTGAGAAGTCTTTGGAGAAAGCCAAGTGAGTTGTAGTTCATTGGAGAAAAAAGAAATACCTATAATGTCTGGCAATAATCAGATATTAAGTGGTTAATATATGCAGAGCTAGAACAGGATATTGGTCTGTCTGCAATAGTCTATTTCTCTGCCCACCAGTTATTTAAAATAGCTTTAGCTGCTGGGTTTATAGAATGACAAGTACAAATGGGTATTCCCATCATTTCATAAGCCATCAGAGCGCCAACATCACAGAAAAAGCACCCTTTTCTTCGAGCAAAGAAACGGAACAGGAGGGCCTGTAAAATCCATGGCTCCAATAGCACCTGTATACCCTCACCAGGCAAAAAAATACAATTTTATTTTGTAGCTTTTCTACCATTTTTTGTTTGGTGAATAAGGAAATTGGTTTGGAGGGAAAGAAACAAGATGGTGCTATTGCTCTTCCTCTGGTTTACGAGTTAGACTCCGTGTTCACTATAAAATAAAAAGTTCATCAAAGCAACACCCTGTAATAAGAATCTTTCCATTATACCAAAGTTATCTCTCAAGATTGTAAAACAAGGACTTACTTTGACTTACAGATGATATTACCGATTTATATCTATTAAGATTTTTTTTAATTAACTGATATAAAGTAAACCATAACAACTTATTAGTAGAAAGTCAGCACGATTATCAGTACAAGATTATCCAAGCAGATTCACGCATCGTTACTCAGCAAGAAGCATATGAATGCATTTTTTGTGTGTGCTTTGTTTTGTCTTCATAGTAACAGGGACTCTATAAACAGATCTCATACATGTAAAAATGCAGTAATCTAAAAATTCTTTAGGGATGTTCCTTGTATTATTGCCATACAGCTTGAATTAAGTATTAAGAAAGCATTTCTTCAAATAAGTTACATTTGGTCATCTAAACCTATTATGGAAATGGGAAAGTCAGGGTCACTTGAGTGAAATGTTTTGTTAGACTTCCAGCCAATGCTTGGCTGATTACATCAAATAAATATTTGAAGGGTAGTTCCACGAATGTATTGCACCTAAAATAAAGTCTCCTGTAGTCATTTGTAAAGTAACAAATGTATTATGACATAATTCTATGTACTATAATCTACTTCATCAGATGAAGAAAATGCTATCCTGAATTAAAGTCAAATTGGGACATAGTGATAAAGGGAAAAGATGGCAAAAGTAATGATAATATATACCTTTGTCGTATTTGGATTGACTCTTCACCTCCTTAGCTACTGTATCTTACATGTTCATGCCATCAATTCATAACTGCACATCTTGTTCTAAAGACTGATATTTCTTCACTAAATTTCCTTAACTCACATTGCTATCTTAACTCTTAGATGCCCCCAGTTAAAGGAATCTGAGCATGTTGTTTACGATTAGAAGGTTGGTACATTTGTGTATGCACGAAACAGTCTTAAAAGGAAAAACCTACTTTAACTTTTTATGTTGCATCTACATAACACAGGAAATAACTCAATGAATCTTCCTGAGATGGTATATATAACTGATTAAATGAGAGCAGCTTTTCAGAAGATCAAAAGGTTTTCAATTCATCAGGTTGATCCTCTTTACCTTCTTAATGTTTATATCCATTTCTATTGTGGTGCAATACTATTTCCTTTCTCTTTGACATTCTTCCACCTTTTAAAATATATTTTTCAAAATTCATGTCTTTCAACCTCTTGTATCTCTCACATTCTGCTTTAGTTGCCGTATATTACCAAAAGCACATTTACTTTTTTTTATCCTCAGATATCATAAAGAGCCTTCTTAAATTAATTGGCAGTTTGCATCCATCAATCTAGTTGGATGGGAGGGCAGAAGGTATCAAAAAAACTCAAGCTGGCAGACAAGTCTTGACTTTTTAAACTTCCTATTCTCCTGTTTTATCAACAGCTTTTAACAAAACCTGCCATCCACCAGAATCATTTCCTATCAACTGAGATTACTCAATGTGATACTGCTTGAGAAAACCCAGATTCAATTATTGAGTTAAAATGAAGATCATGAGATAGCTTTTACAACATTTCATTTGAGTATGGTATATGAAATGACAACTGACTTTTTTCATCCACGCAGAAATGGTGCAAACTGGGATCAATTTTAAGAGTATGGAAGTTTTATTGAATGGTAGTGGTTCTTTTGACAAAGAGATAGATCAGGGTTTCCCAATCTTGATAATTTTAAGGCGGGTGAACTTCAACTCCCAGAATTCCCTAGTCAGCCATGCTGGCTGGGGAATTCTGGAAGTTGAAGTCCACCCGCCTTAAAGTTGT
>JANHFO010006241.1:230755-246184 GCA_032468095.1 Pareas carinatus | reverse complement strand
CAGCATTCATTTCAGCAGCGTCGGCCGGAGAAACTCACCGCCTGCAACAAGGCGCCCGGGGGCGGCTGCCCGGGTCCCTGGCCCGGCCCCAAGATGAGCTCATGGCGGGGTTTCTTAGCGGCCGCGGCCGCCGCCACCAGAGCCGTATCCGGCCCGGGAGCCTTCCGTTTCTGCGGGTCGATCATCTTCTCCCTCAACGCCGTCGAGCGGGGCCGAGAGGGGACAGGAGGCCACGCCCTCGCCCCCTCATTGGCGGGCGTAGGCAAAGCACACGGGCCCTTCCCGACGCCGGTTGGTGCAAGAGGCTGGCGAAGAGGCGGGAGAACCGAGACGTAAGGCGTCGAGGTCGCGACGCTTAACACGGAGAGCGCCGAATGGTCTAGACTCTCGCTCGACTCTGGGTTTATTCTGTCTCCCCATTGGCTGAAAGGGGGCAAGAAGGCCTCCGCGCTCTGAGGGTGACGGATAACGAGGATTGCCGTCGGAGAGTTGATCCGCGGCGGGCCGAGGGCGGTTAAATGCGAGCCGGGGGTAAGAAGGAAGCGGGAAGGCGGCCTTGATTTTCAGTCTCTCTTCAGTTCGGCTCTTTCTCAAGGGGGGGGATAGCAAAGCCCGTCATTTTCTCCTCACGGTTTTTCTGGTGAGGTGATGGTTATTGTAGCCCACCATTGAAGAAGGTGAAACTGAAGCGAAGGACGGCGCCCATCATCCGTTGCCGGGGGAGGGAGAGGGCAAGGTACAGCACAGGTAGTCCTCGTCTTAAAGCAGTCCATTTAGAGACCGTTCACTAACGTTAACAACGGCACTGAACAAAGTGACTTGTGAACGTTTTTTTCACACTTAACGACCGTTGCAGCATCTCCATGGAGACGTGATCAAACTTCGGAGGCTTGGCAACTGACTCGCATTTATGACGGTCGCAGTGTCCTCAGGTTATGCGATCACCTTTTGCCAACTTCTGACCTGCAGAATAGATGGGGAAGCCAGATTCCTTTGGGAGAAGGGCGGTATATAAATGTATCTATCTAACTAACTAACTAACTAACTAACTAACTAACTAACTAACTACATACATACATACATACATACATACATACATACATACATACATACATACATACATTTAACAGCCGCTTTACCAACTGAAAAAAAGTAACGATTCACTTAACAACTGCGGCAGGAAAGGTTGTAAAATGGGGCAAAGCTCACCTAGCAAATCTTAGCAACATGAATTTGGGGCTACCTTGTGGTCGTAAGTCGAGGACTACCTTTAAACGTTAATCAGAATGGAAGAACTTACGACTCTCTTTGCTGTTCTTTACTGGCTTATGTTATTTGCAGTATGTTTCCATTAACTCTGATTCTTTTTCAGTGCAGGAGCTTTTTTTGAAGCTGCCAAGGGATAATATAGACCATAGGAAAGAAAGCTTGACCAGAAGATTTGTATAAACTCCTTTTGTGGTAATTGAAAGCAATGAACGAGCTTCCAGAACTCTATGCTGTTTTCCAAGGAGAGGTATGTTCCCAAAGTGTTAATTTTCAGAGAGATGAGATTGAATACATAACAAACATGTATTTGTTAATTGTTTTCACAATCAACAAGGTTTTAATTGTGTTTAGATAGGTTGAATAGATAGTAAGTTTAATAATAATATTTTTAATAAACACATGAATTCATTGTTTTAAAAATATCTTTCATATAAGTGAATAGGATGTTTCTGATCAATAGATTTAGGAACTACGTAACTGGGTTTGGTAAAACGTCTTGAATTGCATCTTAGAAATAGTGCTGTAGCAGTGGTGGTTTGGTGCTGAATTTCTAATATACATTAATAATATAAATATATTCAGAACTTAACCATGCTAAACTTGATAAGGTTTATTCCCAAGTATACATAGAATTTCAGTTTTTTTAATGGATGACATGTAGTGAAAGAAAAAAACAGTAGTAGACCCATATTTATGTAAGTATTCCCTCTGATATTTCCAAACAGTTCCTAATCTCTAGCATCAAATAGACAGAACTGATAGTATTATGCTAGTTTTTGTTTGTTACTGGGAAGAGGATAAGGAGAAAGTGTTCTAAAAAATGTTGCTTCATTTGTGAGAAGTTGTATGTAATTTTTTTTACAGGTTGCTTCTGTGACAGAATATGGAGCATTTATAAAAATTCCAGGAACCCCAAAACAAGGTTTGATTTTTGGTTGACATTCTTTTGTTGGTATAGTTAATTGTATTACTTTTTCCACTTACAAGCGTTAAGTGTACCCATTCTCAAGTAATCTTGGTGACTTTCACAAAGCTTACACAGATTGTTGTTGACTAATGACCACAATTGAGCCTAAAATTTATGTTGCTAAGTGAGATATTTGTTAAGTGAATTTTGTCCCATTTTGTGACCTTTCTTGCCACAGTTGTTAAGTGAATCACTGCAGTTGTTAAGTACCGATTATTAAATGAATCTGACTATCCTATTGACTTTGCTTGTTAGAAGGTCACATAAGGTGATCACATCATCCTGGGATACTCACTATCATAAATGTGAACCAATTGCCAAGCATCTGAATTTTGATCATGTGACCATGGAGATGCTACAATAGTGAAAAATGTGCTAAAATGTCAAAAATTGTCATAAGTCACATTTTTTAGTGCCATTGTGACTTTGGATGGTCACTAAATGAACTTTTGTAAGTTTAGGACTTACAATTATGAGGAAATGAATAGAAAGCAAAACTGAGTAATTTCTTTGTAGAAGGTAGACGATTTTAGAAAATTATTTTATTGATTTCTAGTAGAAAATAAAACATTTTTTCTCATGGTATTGCTGTAGGCCTTGTTCATAAAAGCCAAATGTCAAACTGTAGAGTGGAGAAACCTTCAGAGATGGTGGAGGTTGGAGAAAAAGTGTGGGTGAAACTTATAGGAAAAGAGGTAAATTTGTTGCTCCGTTTATTGACTTCTACCAAATAAAGATTTCATATATTTTTATTAAAGAGGAATCATATTTTCTCTGAAGTTCACAGGCAAAGAAAAAGCATGCAATCTGAAAATCTTAAATTCTCATAAAAAACATTAATTTCATTGGAATTTTAAATACACATGGAATTGAATTAGAATTTTATGAATGATGCTGACTTATGGTTACAAGTCATCTCAAATGAGTTCAAAAATTGATCCAATCTGTAAATTTTTTGTAGCTGTATGCAACTCAATCAAAGTTGTTTATATATTTCACAAAGTACCCAGTCTGAAATATCTAGTTAAATTCTGTCTTAAATCATAGGTTGATAATATCCAAAAGCTCATTGTGAATAGCTAATGTTTGAAACATATTAATATGTTTCAATGATAAAAGTATAGTACCTTAAAGTGGTTGTCATAACCTCAACATCAATTTTTGTCTTGGGTATCTGAGAATGAAACAAAAATTAAAATGTATTGCCTTGTTTTCAGAAGAAGGATGACAAACTGAAGCTATCTCTTTCCATGAAAGTTGTTAACCAAGGAACTGGAAAGGACTTAGACCCGAATAATGTTGTCCTTGAGTAAGTGAAATCTCCATTTCTCTAATCTATCTTTCTTCTCTACACTTCACTTGTTGTGAATAAAGTTTAAAAATTGAACAGTTTTGAGCTCAGTAAATGAGACTACCAAGAGACCACTGCAAGAAATTTCAGTATTTCATCCAGCCTTTTTGTAAAACACTTTATTCTGCTCTTTCAGCTGATTTTTTATCCATCCCATGATTATACCATGCCAAGGTGTTGAATTCTTCCCACATTTGGATGATGAATTTTTGTAGTTATGCAGATTGTGGAACTCCAAAGTGTTAAATATAAATGGTGCCATTTCCAACTATTTAGGCATCTTTATTTATATCTCACCACTGCTCATCTCAGTTGGCAAATGAGTTCACTATTTCTGTTATTTCTTACACAAACATGAATTTTAAAAATGGTGAAAACCATCTTGTTTTGGCAGGTTTTTTGTGCAGACCAATGTTTCTCAACCTTGGCAATTTTAAATTGTGGCGGTGGAATTCTGGGAGATGAAGTCCACACTTGTGTAGACAGGTGGTCCTGGGCTACATTTATAATTTTTAAAGTGCTTTCATGAAATGTATTTCTCTAGTATATAAACTGCCTTGAGCTGTGAGAAGTTGGATGATATAAAAATGTTAAAATAATGACTTTTGTGATTGCATAGATTTCTGATTAAGAACAATAAGTTTGAAAGAATCAGAGAGTGACAATTCAAGAAACTATTTTTAATATTAATTTTTTGACATAACTTAAAATGTGTTCATTGTTCCATGTGGAACCTGATCTTTCCCTACCCATATTGGTGTTTGTGTTTGAAAATTCTTGTGTTTATATTCAGCCAAGAGGCACGGAAAAAATGCTCCTTTAGAGATTACACCGGTCAAAAGATCACTCTGGAAGCAGTTTTGAACACTGTGTGCAAGAAGTGTGGTTGTCCAGGTATGTGATTAATGTTTTTTTATTGTGTATTTTCAGAGAGCTATAGAGGGTAGGAATTTGAAAGAAGTTGAGAAAGTAAGGAAATACAACTTTATTTGTGGGTCTGCAGTATATTTATTCCATATGGTGACAATATATGCCCTTTTCCTTGAAACTGGAGAACGTAAATGTAATGAGACTTAAGCACTTATGTATAAATAGCATCTTCAGTTCATGTATAAATCTTGAGGAAATAGAGAATAGGAATCTAAAAAGGTTGCCTTATTTTATGTATCTATATAATTCATTTGTTGCAGGTCATTTCGCCAAAGATTGCTTCATGCAGCCAGGAGGGACAAAATATGCCCTTATACCAGAGGATGAACCTGTCCCTCCAGAAGATGAAAAAAAAGCTCACCACTCTATGAAGAAAAAGAAAAAGGTATCTGTGGAAATTCTCAGTCATCCAGGTCATGGTTGTCCCAAAGATGCTTTTTCAAGAGGCAACTGGACTTTCTTTGTTTTTCCTTGAAGATGTTTTGCTTCTCACTCAAGAAGCTTCTTTGGTTCTGACTGAATGGCGTAGAATGGAAGGATTTATATTCCTTGCAGTTATCTGATCTTTAGCACTCCCCCTGAGAGTCCTTGAGGGCACTTGGAGGTTTATCTGTGCCCTCAGGGTCACCTGAAAAGTGCAAATGGGTGTGGAACCTTCTTGGAACTGCTGAAAGTATTGTTGTAAACAGGACATAGTTGATGCCTTATCCCTCCCCCTTTGTTGAGAGAGGGCTGTTCAATTTTAATATAGATGGTCTCTTTGACCCCTCTTTCAAATCAGTAGTCCTCTCTGTCCAGAATGTGGACTTTGCTCTCTTTAAAAGAGTGGCCTTTGTCTTTCGTTGAAAGGTACCACTTTCCTATAACTGCATGTCAAATGTTACTTGACAGAGCTACTGTATGTTGTTGAATAGATCAGAACTTGTAACATTTCAGAGCTCTGTCATTAAAAGATATGAAGTATCAACTGAACTTTCCCTACACCAATTGAGTATGCTTAATTTATAATTAGATGCCAGTTTTCATATGTAGCTTAGTTTGTGTTCTATGTAACAAACAATGGCTTCTAATTCTATTTAGCTTTTTTTGAATGGGCAAACTTTATTACTGCAAAGAAATAGCTCATTATAGTGATATATTTGCTGTATCATATAGAATTCATTAACAGATTTTTTCCCCTCCTGGTCAGGATAAAAAGAAAAAAAGGAAACGTAAGAACGCGGACCTGGAGGCTTCTGATACCACTAATTCTGACAGTGGGAATCAGCCAGCTCGGAAGAAGGCAAAACGCAAGGAAAAAGACAGCCCATCTCGGAAAAGGAAAAAGAAGCATCATAAGAAAAAGCACAAGGAATGAGAATCTGACTCTGGGCTGCATGTGTTCTCAGTGCAGGTTGTGGCTTCCATTCCTTCTGGTCATCAGTTGGAAAAAGAACAGCTGACCCAGCAAGATGCATTAAGATAAAATGATTTTCCTTAGTTGAAAATCACATTTGTTTCTTAAGAGTTATCACAAGGATGGCTATTCTCCTCCCATAAAGTAGAAAGGAAGGAGCAGCAGCCTGCCACTGGGTGGTTCCTTGTCCCAGATGTTGACTTCATTTTGTGAAATCTTACTCTGTTCTTTCATTTCTTCATGCCTGGATTTTAGCCAGCTTCTTTGGAGCAACCCAAAGCCATCTTGCAGAAACTTGTATGGAGTTGGCAGTCACTGTATTTCGTTACTTGGGGGAACAGCTTTGTGCTAATTCAGCATCTGCCAGTTATTGTCTACCTACAAGCAGAAGGAGCTGTGAACATATCCTCTGGTCAGACAGGGACACATTGGTCGAAGAACAGATCATGCCACTGCATTCCTGTTGTCCTATTTGTTCTGTAACACCGTAGGAGGAAGAAATCAGGTACAGGAGCAGTTGTTTCAAAAACTGAGAAATGAGCCAAGTATTTACCTTTGAACAATGAATAAAGTTTTGGTTGTGAGGTTTTTTTATTGTAGGTTTGGATTTTGGGAAAGGGACAGAAATAACCCTTTCAATTACACTTTCCTTTTGTGAGATGCAAAAACAAGGGAGTCAGCATTTTTGAGTCTGGAACCTCACTTACATTATACTTCATTAGTTTTTGTGTCTACAGTGACTTGTAGTGGATGCTGCTGCATTTTGGAGCTTATTTTTCCCAGACTTTGGGTGTGTTTAAAAGGTGAAATATAGACTCCAGACCTCAGTCAGCTTTCATCCCCTCCCTCCAGAAAAAAAAATTGCACGGGGCTCATATAAATGAAGCTGAGGGCAGCATTATGCTTCTAGGGCTCTTGGCTAAATTGGAAAGTTGGAAGAATAGCCTGGCAGAAATTAGTGACAATATAGAGACTTCCTATTGTTACCAAAAAAAACCTACATGGACAAGTCCATGAAATACCAGCTGAATCCAACTTGAAAAATTAACTCCCCCCCCATTATATTATATTATTTATTACTACAAAGGTGTAGTCAGTGACACATCTTTTGGAGTGCTGGTTTTTCTGTATTCTGGCAGCTTTGAAGCTTACACTTACCTTACATCCTGTATTTCTGCCTTTGGGAAATCTAAGGCAATTTACATAAGGTGTGTAACTAAACATCCTTTGATCAGAGATTAGGTGATTGCAGCTGTCTTGCAGATCATGCCTCTAGCATAATACTATTTCTCAGAAATTTAACTCCAGGACCATAATCGCCAAAAAAAAAAAACCTTGTTCATGCCTTCAGAAGTTCTTCATAGCAAACCACTGCTTGTGTATTGTTCAACTTTCCTCCTGAGATTGGCACAAGATGTATTGATGATACAAAACACTACACAGTGTAGCCTTACCTGCTCTCTGTGTTACAAGGAGAAGCAGTGCATGCTTAAAAATTTTCAGTTTGGCTCTTAAAGTTCTTAAACTGATTTGTAGCTAAATCTTTGAAGGGTCACTTTGCTGAATATGGGTTTGAGCAAAGTGTCTCTGTAGTGCCTTCCTAAGGACTCTTAACAGATTACAAAATGCACAAGAAATGATACATATTAGCAAAAGTATACCACTAAAAGGTCCACCAGTAAATGAAAGCATAGAGTAACAAAATAGTCAAATTATAATCCAGCTAAGATTAAGACACAAGTGGCATCTGTTTTGAGCAATTCCAAGAGGCATGGTTGAAATCTATCAGATGTGCAATTGGAAGCTGTTTCAAAAGACTAGTCCAGCCACATAGTATCCTAGAACTTTACCTCCTGCCCCACCCTATAGTGTGCTAATTTTTCCTGAGTAGATCAAACTGTCTAGGCCAACTCAATTTTGAGGGCTACTACTGCAGCCACTATGCCCCCCCTCACTGCCATCCCCGTGCTGCCACTTTGGGAGAGTATCCCACTTGTCTCAAGGGCTTCCCCATGGCCCAAATCCAAGGAGGTTGTGGGCCAAATGTGGTCCACAGGCCTTGAACTTGACATCTCTGGCCTAGACCAATTCTAATGGAAGAATGTAGTCCTGCAAATAACTAAGGACCAAATCATTGAGAGCTATATAAATTAGCATTTTCAGTTGCATCCGGAAGCCCCTTGGCAGTTAATGCAATAACCTCATTACTGGTATGATTCCACTAGTAAAGATCAGTCAACACACAGGTTTCTGTAGTTTGACCCAACGGAAGGCTCTAAATCGTCAAATGTAAGCAGACGGTGACTAGGGCACGAATCACTGCAGTTAAGATTCTCCTAAGGTAGGGCTACAACTGGCATGCCAGCTGAAGCCACAGCATTTACTTTTCCAGCAGAAGCCATGAGTCCAGATGTATACCTAAATCACAGACCTGTTCCCCCCAAGAGCAGTGTGCAAAATAATCAGACCATGTGTATTGGATAAAGTAATGCACAGGACATTTTCCCCATTGCATGCCAGTTAAATTTTTATTTGTCAAAGACTGAAAGAGAAGGGTTGATGAGTCAGGTAGACCTTCCCATGAATTGCTAACTGGGTATCTGTTTGTGGTTACCTTAACGTTTGGAACAAGCCTCTTGTTTATCCAGTACAGAAACTGTAGCAGGAGAATTGCATCAGTCCATGGTAGCCCAAAACAAGGATTGATATATTTCATTAATATCAGTTGTTGAGCTGTGGTTAACTTCATCAGATGTAGAAAGGCAAGACTGATGTAATGCTTAAGAATACCTAGGTTCAAAATAAATATCTGGCATTCTTGTCTTCCAAGAGTATACAACATTGATATCAGTAGTGCTCAAGTACACTGCTGTTACTTTTGACTCGCGTATTGATACTCCAAAAGGAGAGCATAACAATTTTAAGTGTCCAGTGCAGTTTAGATCACACAATCAGAAATGATGGGTTTTTTTGTTATATAAAAATCTGGTGATTTGTCTCAATTCATTGGAAAATATATTGAGGCAACAGGTCATTCAAATAAAATGCTGTAGGACAGTGTTTCTTAACCGCGACAACTTTAGAATGTGTGTGGACTTCAATTCCCAGAACTGCATGCTGCTTGGGAAATTCTGGGAGTTGAAGTTTGCACATCTTAAAATGTTGCCTCGGTTGAGAAATACTGCTTCAGGAGATGGTGCTTTCTGCAAAGGTAGCTATTGTCTCGGTGTGCTTTATTTAAAGCCATTGACAGGGGAAATATGTGCGTCTGTCTGAAATGGTATATAGGGCTTCCTGCTTGAGCAAGGGTTTGGGCTAGAAGATCTCCAAGGTCCCTTCCATTATTCTATTTTGTTCTCTTCTGCAAATACAAACACTGAAGAATCTCTAGAAACTGACTAAGCCGTTGAACAAGAAATTTTGCTTCCCAAAAATGATGTCATCCCAGAAATGATGCAGTGCTTTGGAAATACTGTTGCTGACAGCAGGAGAAAATGAAACGTGTGACACATATTTCCAAATCTATCTGCCTACTTTAAAAGATGTTCATGCCACCCAGAGATTTGTGTCTGAGTGATTCCTGTTTGCTCACCTTTGTCTGTATGATCCATTCTGATTATTCTTTGCTGTGCCTTTCTAAAATTGAATCCATAAATAAGCCATGCTCATGTTTCTAGGGCCGATTTATATACAAGCAAGCCAAATAAAGATATAAGTTATAACATCTAAGACAAGGGTCTGTGAATGCTATGTAATGTTTAAAGTTACAGGCGCTACACATTCCACAATAGAAAAAGAGTTCCATAGTTCAGATCTTCAAGAGATCCCATTCTGAAGTAAACCAGCCTTGTAAGATGATGCAGGTGGTTCTCTGCCTAGCAGGTCAACCGGCAGCTAGCAGAGTAATGAGACAACTTGTAAATTTATTGCTGGGAGAAACCTTGATTTATCTCATTTGAGATTTTTAGTAACATTTGTGATGGGAAAGCATTCTTGACTAACAAGCAATGGAATATATAGTTTCCGAAAACCCAACTGATCTAGAATACGCAGATGGGATGAGTCTAAACCAATATCAGTCTTACACATATTTTGTTTTGTAAAGTAATTGAGCATGGTAGTTTTGTAGAAGGCAAGCACACCTCTGCATAGATTTTATGGCTCAGTTGCCAATTGCTAGCAGGCAATTGAGATCTAATACAGGCTTATGTATTCAGTTTCCCAAGAAGAGCTTCTGATGCAACAGCATGAACATAGCAACTGCCTCTTTTGTTGCAAAAAGACATCATTACTGTAAGCTGTTTCAGACTTGCTACATTCATGCTCTTGTGGGTAATAAAAACTGTGTGTAACAATTTTGCAATTCTGTCAGGTAGATAAGTAGACTCTAACCTTCAATTCTGAGGTTTTAAATGAGGCATACTCTTAATCCTGATAAAAACAGACCGTCGATGAAAACTCAAGTAGGCTTTTTTTGTAACAATTGCTTCATTTTATTATTGTTTTTTTCAAGATCTCTTCCGTAGTAAAAATGTGGGTGCACACTCAAAACTCCATAAAGGTCAAGGTGTCTGGCAATTTACGAAGAGAGCTCAAGCTGGATCCTGAAAGGTCTCCAAAATTTCAGTAAGTGTTCAAAACACAGAAAGGAGGGGGAGGAAAAACACCAACAATTTGGCAGTGAAAAATAATAGGATGCAGATAGAAGCTCTTTAGTTATCTTTTTGGTAGGTGCGAGTGCAGACTACATCACCCATTGTCAGAGTCTGAAAGAGAAGATGATATATAAGACAATTATCTGATAAAAATTTCTGGAACACTGAAAGAAAATCTGCACTGTAGATTATTACAGGCTTGGTTTGGCCAATTTACAAAGGCATTAACCATTATTTTGCTAACCAAAAATGAGGCAGACTTGTCCTGCATATTAAATTGAATCAAAGTAAACCAAATTATGATAATATAGTCAGTTGGGTCAGCCCTGTGGCTACATTTCTCTATGAATAAAGGATTGGTCCCTATCTTTTTGTAATGGAATGAAGACTGTCTTAGCCTAAACCACGAGTATTTTCTCCAGGTTTTGTTCAAGAAGTCTATATTCTCCTCCCCCAGAGGAAAAAAAACTAAGGGTTGAGTTAATTAATTCTGTGCTCAAAAGCATTCCTAGATATTGAAAATATTTCGGGCAGGATTATGAAAAAGTTTTCAAATCTGAAACACACTTTTTGAGTGCAAAAGTCCCAGATTCAATCACTGGACTACTTTGAAAGGGTGCCAAGACACTTTCTAAAATGTGCCAAATAATCCACCTCTTACTCTAAACCAGGTGTTTTGAACCTAAAGCATTTTGCACACTATAGGTTTCTAAAATATCTGGAAATCAGATATTTTCAGGTAACTAAACTAGAGATCTACACACTGCATTATTTGGTTTTATGCTCCCTTTGATGGTTTATTCATTTGAAGGAAGAAATAATTGAGAATTCCCAATTAATCCTAGTTGATTTTCATTGTGCTTTGGGCACCACTGGTACAACCAATCTCAACCATTTCCAAGTGAATGTCTTCCTCCACTAGAAGCCATCAACTGCCAAGGAAAAAAAGATAGGTTGGATCTCTTACCAAAATTAGTTTGTCATCTTTTATTTCTCGGACGAGTGAGGTCTCCTTTCCATTCCATTTTTGTATGTGAACAAGTTTCCCTTCGTCTAGTGTCACAATAGACTGTAGAGAGAAACAATCATGTTCATTTGATAGCTAAGCAATTTTGGGGATAATGAATGGAAAAAGAGATTATGCAAGATTTTAAAAAGACAATCAAGTCTCCAGTTGTGACTTGCCCATTTTTCTGCTTGTGTTTGCATTAGTCATTTATAACAGTAGTCTTTCAAAGCAGAAGCCTAGATTAGATAACTGCATGTTATGTGAAATGGTATGTGACTGGTTTGCTTTTAAAAAAACACTAGCCACAGAGACCCTTGATTGGAATCACAGTTATGTCTCTGGAAGAGATGGTAAATATTTTCTTCTTCTACCATGGATTCATCTAAAAGCCATTCCCAACCTCAATAGCTCCCTAATATTTTCTCTCTTTGTCTCAATGGAAAATGGGGCAACTGACCAGAAAAAGGATTGCTGAAGTCATCCTTCAACAGTACACAAGGATTAACTCAGGAAGTAAAAATTTTCCATGAGTAGTTAAAGGAACCTTAGAGAAATTGAAAGTCTTGAATGAGACATTTATGAGACAACATTTTAACCAGTTCTCCCTACAACCGTCCTGCCAAGAAACTTTTTTTACTCCAGCCACTATTCCATTTGTGGCTAGTGGCAATTCAGTTGCAGAATATAAGGTCCTTTTGGAAACTAGATGACTGGAATTACTACCCACAACTGGACTTTATATTATGGCCGCATCTCCCAGGGAACTGTGCTTTTATAGTGTCTTTCTAGCTCAAGTGTTTCTCAAACTTAGCATGTGGATTTCAACTCCCAGAATTCCCCAGCTAGTTGAAGAATGTTGAGAATTTATGTCCATATGTCTTAAAGCTGCAAAGTTTCAGAAACTGGTTTTCTCTGGTTGGCTATTAGCCAAATTACCAGAATTGCTCTAAAAATCCACCAAGCACCAGAACAATACCTATACACTTCTTATGGAAAGCCCACAGGATACTTCCATTCACACTCACGCTCTCAAACCAGCTTAAATTGAATTTTTACATAGTTAGTAATCGGTAATCCCAGTAAATAGCAACGTACTTGAGCAAGTCCTTGATATAGGTGTCTTTTCAGAAGAATGATGCTAGCTAATGGAATTGTAAAAATGCAGCTACTCCAAGGAAATAACTATTTTGAAATTATTTTCTGACTTTCCTGTATATGTATTATAGCCAAAGCATACTGAAAACAGAAGCTTTATGGCTTCCTGCTCCCCTAATTTTAAAAATGTTTTTCTAGCACTGTTTTAAAAATCCTGGGCAAGGCTGAACTCCAATGGAGACTCTTCTGTCAAGCCATAACTATGGAGTAGTCAAGATAGGGATTTTATTTCTTTATTATTCAATTTATTGGCCATCCATCTTACCACAGGGTATTGCTGGGCTTATACTTTTGCGCTAGTAAAAATAATCATCACAAGGTTTTGGTCTGTCAGGCTGTCATTTGCAACTACTTTTTAAAAAAACCAGTAACGCAAGTTCCTTTTAAGGGCCAGGAACATGAAAGCCATATGAATGGGCTTATTTTATCTAAGTTCTGATAAGAGTTCAGTTTCATGAATAAGTATCCAAGTAAAGATTGGCTTCAGTGTTTATTTAGGAATAAACTCCCAATCAAAGAACAGGAGTGTGGGTGGTGACACTCTGGGACACTCACATTAAATACACAAAGGGCTTCAACTTCACACTTTGTCAACAGACATTGTACCCTTTGAATGTTCTCCTAGCTGCAGATCAACAGAAAGAGGTCCTATATGTAAACCTTCACAATACAACACAATGCAAAGTTTCACAGCTATCCATGTAAGATTTCAAAAAGGCTGAATAGAACTCTGAACAGGCTAAAAATTTTATCTAAGCCAGCACCTTCCGTTTCAGCACTAGCCAAACTGAGGTCCATAACGTAATAATGAAGCATGAGGCCTTACCATGTGTTACTTCTATGAAAAAAAGAGAGACTACTGTGGAGAAGAATTGTTTCTAGCTATGTCCTCCGTGAATTTGGCTAACCTCACAGTTTTAAAAGAGAGGAGGACAAATTGCCCCCCATTCAATTTTCCATCTATCATCAAAGTTATTTGGGATATGATATCCAGGTGTCCCGTCTTATTCTAGAAGACAGGAACCTGAATTATAGCATCCAAAATTACTTTGATGATAGATGGACAAAGGACAACCAAGGAGAATCTTCTCAGTTGTATTCCATCTAGGGAAAGCTCATATCCAGGGAGGTGTGCCCAACAACAATTTTCATCTATCAGGAAGGATCTTATTTTGCCGCAAGATTGCATTATGGATTTTAGGCACATAACAACGAGATAAACACAATATGTGTTCTATGCTGCATAGTATTCTAATTTATTTGCGAGCCGTCTGACAGAGGAAATTATTTCGGTATATAGATCTAAACTTCTTATGTAGGTGTGACAATACAGATAGTCCTCGACTTCCAACAGTTTGCTTGGTGACCGTTCAGAGTTACAATCGCACTGAAAAAGTGACTTATGACTGTTTTTCACAATTACGACCGTCGTAGCATTCACATGATCCACATGACCCAAATCCAGATGCTTGGCAACTGGTTCATATTTATGACGATTGCAGAATCCTGGGATCATGTGATCCCTTTTTGCAACCTTCTGACAAGCAAAGTCAATGGGAAAGCCAGATTCACTTAACAACCGTGTGACTAACTGGACTGATTCACATAGCAACTGTGGTAAGGTAGGTCATAAAATGGGATTTAACAAATGCCTCACTTAGCAAATATATATTGTGGTCGTAAGTTAAGGACTACCAGTATTCCATATGAGAAATTAAGCAATTAACCAGTTCACTTTTTTGCACTGGTTTTTTCTGTTTTGTTTGTTTGGAAGAGCCAAACAAGGCGAAAGTGGACATGAACATCACTAATTGGAGGAGTCAGTGCTAAGCTAGATGGGGGAAAAAATCTGCATTGGTGCAAAATAGATGGCAATGTTCTCGTCTAGACTATCAGCAGATCCTAAAGGGACTGGGCCAGGATCACCACTCAGACCTGTAAGCGATCAGTTCTTTACCTTGACTTCCCTGCCATCTGCTGTGGTCTCCTCAAATTCTTCTCCCATTTTGAAACTGATCTCTGTGTTCTTGAAAGTGCTGTGGGTTTTGATGGTGATCTTATCACCGTTCGCTTCGATAATGGTGGTAGGTTTGGTCAAATTAGCAATTTGTCTTGTGGCAAAGTTCACACCTACAAGAGAGGGGACAAAAGAGGTCAAAAAAATAAACCAAAATACTTTGCAGCCTAAAAACATGGAAACATGGTTAGCCGCTGCAAATTAATCAAAGGTTGCCCTATTCTACTTAAGTTGAAGTGTTCCTTCCTTACTATTTTTATAATTTTGATTTTTTTTAAAAAAAGGAATCAAATTGGTCTGCCTAGAAGATCTTTCTGTAACTGGCTGGATCGCGCTCTGCCATGATTTTGTTAACCATAATTTGACTAAATGATAAATAATCATTATAGAATGTAGGAGCTGGATTCTTATATTGCACTAAGCCATAATTACCTGACTTAGGTGTTAAAATCCTAGTATGGTTTATCTGGGTTGGCAAATCTACCGTTTTAGATTATCCAACAAAAGTTAAAAGAAACCATCCAAACAGCCAGTACCAATCTTAACTTTTCAGTTAAGTGAACTATAATGTCAAAGACATCTTCTTGAAGCAAAGTGGAAAGAACTTGAAAAGCTGAAAAGATATTTTCCTCTCTCAATGCAAAGTGTTTGTTTATCAAAATCGAAGCAAAGCTGGGCTG
>JANHFO010006241.1:217571-228725 GCA_032468095.1 Pareas carinatus | reverse complement strand
CTGAAAATAAGACCTAGCACATCTTTGGGTGCAAAAATTAATATAAGACAGTGTCTTATTTTCGGGGAAACACGGTAATGGCAGATGGCAGTCAGCAAAAATAGCCTGCAGTGCTGCTTTTAACCACTGCCCCATCCTGGCTCCTCATCCAACATATCTGAACATTACCAGGTTAGTGAACAGTTGCTGCAGAAAACCCCTTAAGATTAACCAAAGCAATACTTAACCAAAAAAATCCCGCCCTGCAAAATATCCTGTTGAATCACGAGATTTTGCTTTGTCGGAAAGATTCATACGGGAACTAAGACAGGAAAAACAGAAGGTTGTCTGAATGGTAGAAATTTAATGAGTTTTGCACAAACAGATCCTCACTAGACATGTTTTTTCCCTCCTGAAAAATGGGCAAATATGCATTTTCCCTCCTCCCCCAAAAATTCAGTTGTATTTTTGAACCCAGTTGATTTTTTCAGGGTTTTTTCTCCTGCATTTATTTTCTATTGTGAATGGAATACATTAAATATATCCTGTCTTAATGTGATGATTATAAATGCCCTCTTCTTTAGAGACAGCAGCCATTAAAAAAAACCTTGGGACTATAATCCAATTATAGACTATAATCTATAATCTCTGTGCTTCATTTATCTTCAACATCTGAAAATGTTTTGCACCCTCTCTCTCAGCAGTTCAGTTGTTTACTAAGGATACTTTTTTTTAACCTATGTTTGCACACAAGCGATCAATGTGATTTGGGGTCCTTCTGGGACGATTGTTTCCATGCCATCAAGCTGGTGTCAACACTTAGTAACCACATACAGGTAGTCCTTGACTCACAACCACAACTGGGACCAGAATTTCTGGCTGCCAAGCACCTAAATTTTAATCACGTGACCATGTGGATGCCATGACAGTTGTAAGTGCAAGGAATGGTTGTAACCTGTAGACAGATTTTTCTCCATGATGATCTGTCCCCAACTGGCTTCTTCAAATCTTTCAATCGTGCACCTATCGTCTGTAGAAGAAGGGATATTTGTTATTAATTTGTTTGAGAGTGTTACTGGATATAATCCCGTTTCTGCATATTGGAGAGGAAGCCATTCAGTCACTTTGGGACTAGAAGTCTCCATCAATAAATATAAAAATAAATAGCAGGAGTCTGGCTTTCATTATGTGCCTTCAAGTGATTTTTGATTCCTAGCGACCACATCTATAGATTCATGACGATTGTATCCCTAACCGGGCCTTTCAGATCTTCCAGGGGTGCTTGGTTTTTTTTAGCAAAGGCTATTTTGTGATCCTGATTTCTAAAAATAGAAAACTAGAACAGGGCCACAAAAAAAAGCTAGAAGATCTTTCTTCTCCATCTATTAACTGAAAACCTTGCTCAACAAGAAGTATCAGTTGGAATTCCGTTTCAATGGCACTTTATCCAAAGTATGAAAGTCAGTCTTCTACTTCTGGCGAGAACCAAGGAATCTCTAAAACGACTGTAGAGTGTTTGTCCAATTTTTATGTACTGACCTGAAAATCTCATAGAGGGGAGGCTACGGCAACCACCTTCGGTAATAACAGCCATATTGGTTTCCCCTACGTGAGATCCTTTTCATTTTATTCCGTGAACCAGAGCGATTTCCAAAATGGGCAGATTACTTTGGAAAGAATTTTTCCCTTGAGGGGAATTTGACAAGGGTAGAAGGAGCTGGGCCATTGACCTCTCACCTGAAGCATTGCCTCTAAAATGTTTTTTTAAGAAAGGACCACAGACCTGGTGTTGAAACCAACACATCGTCTCCAAAAAAGGAAGGTTTTGCTCCCAAACACCACAGGGACAGATGCATACTGTGAAAAATGCGCACTGTTCAAAAATAACAACAGCTCATGGACCTTTGAATAACATTTTAGACCCCAATAAATCTATGGCAGATGCACAGTTAAGGATGAAGTTCAGTGAAACAGCCTTTGTTTTGGACACTGCTGGTCCCATGCCAAGTTCTGGACATCTCCAGATGAACTTCAACAAGACCCCTGGCTGAAACTCTGGGAACTCGCAGCTTTCAATCAAGACAATCCCGAACTAAATGACCCCAAAGCAACTTGATGGGACTTCTTGCTCATGGTTGCTCTCTGCATCAGAGCTGCGGAAATAAACTTAACTCTGTAGCAACCCCTTCCGTCCTCTCTTGCAGTTCTTTCAGTGCCCTCTGAAGAAGGAGTCCCTAAAAGTTCCACCCAGGTCTTTATAAAATGTGTGGTGGCTTATTTTTTCCATTCTCCTGTGTCTCTCCTTCATGCCATGGGATGTTAAGACAAGTTTCGCCAGGTTAACGCCCAACAAACTCAAGGCAAACTCCTTTGGATGTTAGGAAGCTTCTCCTTCTTCAGTTGACTTCCAGGAGGGAAGGGTTAAGAGGTATCTTTCAACTCTGGACTTTGGGGTGCTGGTGGAGGCACCTCTGTGGCTGGTGACTGCATTTCTTGTGATCTGTCTGGGGAGAGAAAAGCAGAGAAATATAAGGACAGTACCTGTCAGTAGGCGATTAGGAAATGACACAACCGATGAGGTCCGCGCATTGGTTTAAGCCATGATTTGTTCAATGGTGATCTATTGATCAATTTGTTTTATTTTTATTTATTTTATTTAGTCAAGCATATAGAACATCAACAGTAGTAAAGGGTAAAGAAAATAAAAACATATATGAACATATAAGTGAGAACAAGTAAATGGGGACAGTAGGACAAGGACAGTAGGCACGCTGGTGTGCTTATGCACGCCCCTTTTATAGACCTCTTAGAAATGGAGTGAGGTCCACCGTAGAGTGTCTAAGTTTAAATTTATTCGGGTTTGAGAATGTAACAACATCGTCATGTAATGTCTTCCAGGCATTGACCACTCTGTTACTGAAGTCATATTTTCTGCCATCGAGTCTGGATCGGTTCACTTTGAGTTTGTATCTGTTGTTAGCTCGTGTATTATTGTGGTTGAAACTGAAGTAATCATCGATAGGTAAAACATAGTAACAAACAATTTTGCGTACTAAGCTTAGGTCAGACGGTAGGCAGCGTAGCTCTAAGCTTCCTAGGCCCAGAATTTCAAGCCTGATGGCATCAGGTATCCTATTGCGGGCTGCGGAATGGAGTGCTCTTCTCGTAAAATACCTCTGGACTTGTTCAATTGCATTAATGTCCGTTATATGATGTGGTTTCCAGGCAGATGAGCTGCATTCGAGGATTGGTCTGGTGGAGAATTTATATGCCCTGGTTTGTAGTTCAATATTACGGAAAAAGAAGCTTCTCAAAATTAGGTTGACAACTCTTAATGCGTTTTTGGCAATGCTGTTGTGGTGAGCTCTGGGGCTGAGGTCTTTTGAGATGAGTCCTCCTAGGTCCTTGACGGAGTGAGGGTTGTCTTCGAGGTCGTGTCCACCCAGTTTGTATTTAGTGTTTTGAGTCGTTTTACCAATGTGTAAGACAGAACCTTTGCTGGTTGAGATGTGAAGTTAAGGAAGACAGTAACAGTAAAATTAAAAACTGTAATTTAAAAAATTAGTCTTTTTGTCACTGCACAGAAAACTAAAACTAAAAGTTGTGTCCCTCTTTGCATGGGATGCAAATTTTAACTTTGCGTTATGGAATAAGCAAACAGAAACTAAGAAAATCCAGTTGCCTTTTGAAAAAGCACCTTTGGGACAACCGTGACTTCCATGATCAAGAATCTCCATAAACATTTGTCTGGAATGGTATAGATCTCCTGCTTCTAACTCTGCTATATTGTTATATTGCAACCCTGAACGAGAGCCGAAGTCTAATTCAATAAACGAGATCCGACTGATGAAGACCAAACTGTTATTTTTTTTACATATAACCTTTCTCTTTAATCTAAGCCTTCAGCATGGGAATGTTAGAAGTCAAAACAGGGAAGTTAATAAATATCTAAAATCAACAGAGTTTATCTATATTTTTCTCACAATCGTAGCATATTAGGCACCTGTGAAGCAGAATGAAACGTAGAGTCCGTCTGTAACTTACTTTCTCACCATCTCTTTCTTTCCTCTCTTCTTCCTATCAATGTCTTTTGTGTAGGCTTCTTGTTCTTTTAGTTATTTAATCTTCAAAATGATTAACTCACCTTTTTTGGTTGGAACTAAAATCCAACATCAGTAAAATAAAATGTAAGAAAAGAAAAGGAAAACAGGATTGGATATAGGTTTGATTGTTTCACATATAATTGAAAACGCATGGATCTGATCCCCACGGCCTGGGAGTTGGGAACCCTGCTTCAAAAGTTATTCTTCCACTATCGCTATTCTGTTGTGGAGCATTTGAAACGGTTCTGCGGTGTCCCTGCTTCACCCTGCCGGTGAGCGAGGCAGTAGACGCAGTACGTCGGGAGGGCCATCTTCGAATGCTTCCAGCCCCACTCCTGTCCCACCCCATCTACCTGAGAAGGGAGTAGGCTGATAATCGCTCGACAGCTGTGGGATTGACGCCTGATCGCTCCCTGCCCATGTTGAAGTACAGCACCCTGAGTATCTCCAGGGGGGGAGCATAGGGGAGGTCCAGAAGAGGAAGAGAAGAAAATTCAAGACTGAAGGTCGGCTGGCTAAAAAAACTGGGGGGGGGCATATATTTATCACAGAGGGTAGCATTTTTACAACATTGCTTAGGTTACATTGTTCATCTCTAACAGGGTCGGCCTATTTCTCAAAGCCCCCGGAGGCCGGACAAGGGACAATGGGCGGAAACGGACCGAGGAGAGAGTCAGCCTAGGAATAAGGAGGAATTCCCTGACAGGGAGAACCCTCAGCCCAGAGGAGCAGGAGCCGCCCTCGGAGGCGGTGGGGGCTCCCTCAGTGGACGCTTTTGAGAAGAGACTAGACAGCCGCTTGTCAAAAATGCTGTAGGGTCTCCTCGAGCAGGGGCTAGACTAGATGATCTATAAGGTCCCTTCCATCTCTGTTGTTCTGTTATTATTATCTCTCTTCCCTGAATGGGGAGAGAAGCTGAGATCAATTTCCCTGTTTTTGTACAAAGTCCAGTGTGACGCCCATGGGTTGTGTAACCTCCGAATCCATGGGACTTGAAAGTGGCTTCTGTTTGTCTTTCCCACTCGATTACATCCAATGCACTCTCCCTCCCTGCAATCGCCCCATCTCTACTAAGCGCCCACTTAGCCTCCCCAAAGCTCCTCCCCCCGTCCATTTAATGCCGCCGGTGCCTGGGCTTCTTTATCGACCGCAGATGTTCTCTCGCTCTGCCTGTCACCTGGAGAGCCCTCACGGGAGTTCAGGGGAAGCAGAAAGGGATCGGCAGAAGAGAAAAGATAAAGAGGGCACCTAAATGCTTTCAGAAACCGCGTGTCCCAGACAGAGTCACAGCACCTAATTATTAAGCAGGACAAGACCCAAATTGCATACAGTTTGCAGACCATCTGGAGATCCCAGGGCTGGGAACAAAAATGACCTCAGATACAGGAAAGGGCAAAATCGTGGATCGGACCCATCAAGTCACCAGGGGTTGCATTCATTTTAAAAGGGACCCTCCTTTGGCAGCATTAGAAAATGCAGGGGATTCGTGCTTGTTGCTATCCCCCCCCCCACTCTTCTCTCACACTGTACAATCACTATTTTGGAAAAATGCTACTTGGGGCAAAGGGCAGAGAAGAGCATCTAAGATGATTAAAGGCTTGGAGACTAAAACATCTGAAGAAGAGTTGCAGGAATTGGATATGGCCTCTTGCCTGGAATGGTGTAGGGTCTCCTGATTGAGCAGGAGGTTGGACTAGAAGACCTCCAGGGTCCCTTCCAGCTCTAATCTGACCTGATTTGAAATTGCTAGCAACTTTTGAAGGTCTCCAAGAAGTTTAATCAAAGATTTTAGGAATCAGTTCAGCTCTGGGCACCTCTGCATCAATTGCATAACCTCTGCTAGAAATAATGCCATAACTGTTTTGGTATTACGATCTACATTTGTGGATTGAAAAAAATGTTTAGACCTACTAAAGCAAAACCCTCCCTGCCTGCCCTGTCACCAGTCTGAAATGAAAGAGCGCCTGTGCTCGGTCTCCAGCCCAGACGTCCCTCCTGGGGCCTCGGTGTGGCGCCCCCTCTTCCTTCCCCACCGCTGCCAGCTTGGAGGGATGCTGAAATCAACCGAGGATTTGGGTAACAGGAGAATTTAGATAGGAGTGGAGAATAAAGGTTTATTAGCTGATTTTAAAATAAATATTTGTTTTTTTAAAAAAAAACAACTTATTTTCTTCTGGATGCGCATGCTTTCCGTCACGTCCCTGTTCTTCCCTGAAGAGAGGCATCCAAAATTCACCTTAAAAGGGCCCTGCCACCCCATTCCAGGGTCACTGTGGCATGCTGGGCAGGGCCTTTGAAAAGAGGACACCCGCAGCCTCACCAAGTGGGCAGCCTCTGAGTCTGGCTTAGTGAAAACAAGCAGCACAAATCTCTTCAATTACCTCTGTGGACACGATGGATTTGCAGGGTTTATAAGCTTGTTTACAAGGGTACAAGCTTCCTTATCAGGGACTTACAAAATGTCAATGCTGGGGAGGTGGGAGGCGAAGTTTCCCCTGAGCTGTATGGCAAACATCTCCTTCACTGGGGCAAATGGAAATGGCTGGAACAGCCTTCAAGTGGGGAGTGATTCGCCGAGCAAAGGGACGGAAGATGTAGATGTGGGCCAGATCAGGGCCTCGGAGCGAGCGAGGGGGCCTCTGTCATTGTCCTAAACATATTCCCTGTTCCTGAGAATGGAAATAGGTTTTTCATTCTGCAAAAAACACAGAACAACGTTTAAGACCAATGCTCCACAGGGCTCCACTTCAGAAAAATAAAGGGTCCAAGGCAGTGGCCCCCAACCTTTTGGGCACCAGGGACCCCGTTCCATGGACAAAGATTTTTCCATGGCCCAGAGGGGGGCGTGGTTTTGTATGCTGCCCACATTCCAGCCAATGGGGCTTGGCTTGTTTCCATGGACCGGTCAGTGTGATGAGGCTGTTAAACAGGCAAGTGCAGTTTTAGGCTGCATGAATAGCAGTTTCGTTTCCAATCATTCAACTTCACTCAGACCGGGGTCCAATTCCTGGCACCCTTTTTGGAGAAATATTCAGAGAAACTGGAACAGCTGCAGGAAAGGAAAAGGAGAATCCACAGAGCCGATTCTTACCAGGGGTGACTGAGGAGAGCAACGGGTAGGCTTGAGAGGAGAAAATTGAGGAGGGAAATAGCAACATTTGCCCAGGACGGTAGAGTTGCACAGAAGGCCAAGAGATGTTCTGGGATGTCCCCCAAGCGGAGAACCTAAGAGAGAGGAAGACAAAGTCTGACTCAGTCTGAAGACAAGCTTTCAGATGCAAGAGTCATTTAGCAAATATTGAGAAAGGTTTAAGGACCCCCTTCGTGGGGTTTATTCAGGTAGAGGCTGAAGAAACTCAGCTCAAGTGCTTTGTTGTGGATTCTTCTTCGTTTATTGACTGTATTTCTCCTTCCAGCCACGACTTCTCCCCTTTTGTGGCTTCATTCCTATCATTGGGGATCAGTAAAAAAAAGTAATGAAAGAGAGGGCCAGGGGTGAAAGGATAGCAATCATCCGATATTTGAGGGGCTCCTACAAAGACAAGGGGGCTCAGACTCTTCTCCAAAGCACCCGAAGGCAAAAGAAAGCCCAAGGTCCATTCCAACTCTAGCCCGCTGTGTTCTACAGCCGGGATGGGTTTGAAGGTACAAAGTCTCCTGCCTTGAGCGGGGCTGGACTAGAAGACCTTCAAGGTTCCTTCCAGCCCTGCAATTCTATGTTCTAAGGCAGGGGTGTCAAACATAATTCCATCATTGGCCACTTGAACTGCTGTGGGCCACTCTTCCCACCTCCCCTCATGCACCTGTTGGCGACACCCCATGACCTCCCCAGCTGGCGCTGATGCCCCACAGCCGTCAGTGAGTCCCTGCGTCCCAGCCCCCCACATCCAACGAAGGACGCCAGACTAGGACACAGCTGCAGAGCCTACCATGGCCACTTCATCTCCTCCACCTCCGTTCGATTCGTCAAAGGAGACCTGGGATGCATTTATGTTCAGGTTTGATTTTTTCATTCTGTCTCAGGCCATACAGAATCTGACAGATGACCGGAGGAAGGCGATTTTTTTGAGTAATTGCGGGCATGAGGTCTTTGACGCAGCCTGCACACTGGCTGAATCTCGTTCGTTACAAGCTATCTCGTGGAAGGACTTAACAGATGCTCTTCAAGCATACTATGCCCCAGTGCCTTCCAAATTCGTGAAAAGGCACGAATTTCAGCATAGAATGTAGCATGGGGGCAAGTCATCAATCAATATGTGTCAGCGCTAAGAAAGGCTGCCACCCATTGCGTTTTTGGGAACGTTGATGACAATCTTCTGGATCAATTGATTTTTGGCGTGAGAGATTTAGGACTACAGCGGTGGCTGTTAGCAAACCCCGATTTAACACTGCGAGGAGCTTTGGATGAAGCTCGTGCTGCAGAAACAGCCTCTAACGCTGCAGAATCTCTCCAAAAATTGGCTGGTACTGCAGCCATTGAAAAACCTCTGTGGCAGTAAATCAGGGTAGAGCAGCTGCTATACTAGATGAATCCGATGAAGAGAGGTACGAGGTTGATCAATCATATAAAAAGCCAGCCGAGCCAAAGCGCAGATTCCTCAGTTGTGGCGGGCAACATCCTAGAACAATCTGTTGGTTCAGGGATGGCATCTGCAGACATTGTGAGCAAAAGGGCCATATTGCTAAGGTCTATAGAGCGCCTGAGCCGATAGAGCCAGTTCCTCAGGCACCAACACCCAGCTGCAGTCAATTCAGATCCAGGAGGGGTGTCAAGACGGGAGACAACGCTAAAAAAGGCCTGATTCAGCTGATGCGTGCCGCATTAAGGTGGGTAACAACGCTGTCAGACCAAGAAAAAAGATACATGTGGCAGTGCAAGTCTGCAGGAAGTTGTGCCGTATGGAGATTGACTCTGGCTCGACAATTTCAATCATCTCCTGGGCTATGCTGAGGAAGATTCTGCCGGGAACTAAGAAAAACCAACTGTGGCCACAGAAACTTCAAGTAAGGGACTATCAAGGAAATCGCTTGCCAGTGTTGGGGTTGATGGACATCCCCGTGTCATTCCAAGGCTTTGATGGACATTTAGCAGTGACTATCGTGGCTGAACATCTGCCTAGCCTTTTGGGGCTAGAATGGTTTCAGGCTTTGGGATTGGGAATCACAGGGATTCATTGCATAATGAAAAATTGGGGTCACGACTTAATCAATGAGTATCAGGATGTGTTTTCACAAAATCTAGGCAAGTACACAGGTAGACCAATTTCAATTTTGTTAGATCCTTTAGTTGCCCCTATTAGATTGAAGCCCCGCAGAGGTCTTTTTGCACTTAAGGCCAAATTGGACATTGCCGTAGATAAACTAATAGGTCAGGGCATTCTAATCCCAATGGAAAATGCCTGTTGGGAAACATCTATTGTCACACCTGTGAAAAAAGATGGATCTATTCGCATTTGTGTGGATTATAAGTGTACAATTAATAAGGCATTACAACAAAACACATACCCTGTGCCCGTTATACAGCATTTGCTTCATTCTCTGGGCGCAGGTTCCACATTCGCAAAACTTGATTTAGCGCAAGCATGCCAGCAACTGCCTGTGGATGGCACCACTGCTGAGGTACAGACCATCGTGACTCACCATGGTGCCTTTAAAGTGACCCGGCTTCAGCGTGGCTCCAGGGATTTTTCAAGGTATTATGGAAAGGTTGTTACAAAAAATCCCTGGAGTCATGCCATATTTTGACGATGTACTGGTTACTGCCAATTCACAGGAGCAGCTGAAAATGCAATTGCAACAGGTCTTTGCCATTTTTAGGAGCAAGGGTCTAAAACTGCAGAAAGACAAATGTTTATTCGGGGTCCCCTCTGTTGAATTTTTAGGTTATAGGATTGATGAGGTAGGCATACACCTGATGAAAGATTTATTTATTTATTTATTTGTATTTATATTTCTATACCGCCCTTCTCCCCGAAGGGATCCAGGGTGGTGTACAGCCAATAAAATACATACAACATACAAATGACATTTTAAAAGTATTTCAAAAATAATTTATCAGTGGCTGAATTTAAAAGGACTGAAAATATAAAACCAATTTGTAACATATTTAAAATTTAAAATTAAGATTAATAAAATTTTTGAGTGGGAGAGGTGTGACTAGGTCAAACCGGCCTGAGTGAAAAGATAAGTTTTTATGACAAGGCGGAAAGTATGGAGGTCCGAGATAGTTCGAATCCTGGGGGGGAGATCACTCCAGAAGGTTAGAGCTACCACAGAGAAAGCTCTCCCCCTGGGGGTTGCCAGCTGACATTGTCTGGCCGACGGCACTCTGAGGAGGCCCTCTCTGTGGGAGTGTAAAGGAGGAAGTATTTGCTGGCAAAATGTGGTCCTGTAATTAGCTAGGTTCTAAGCCATGGAGTGCTTTAAAGGTCATCACTAACACCTTGAAATGCACCCAGAAGCCCACCGGCAACCAGTGTAGCTCACACAGGAGGGGGACCACATGAACCCTACCACTGGCCCACATAACCTCCCGCCTGGCCGCATTCTGTACAAATTGGAGCTTCTGGATGCGTCCCAAGGGGAGCCCCATGTAGAGAGAATTACAGTAGTCCAGGCAGGCCATGATGAGTGCTTAAGTGACCGTCCGCATGGCATTCCAATCTAGAAAGGGGCGCAACTGGCAAGCCAGGAGAACCTGGTAAAAGGTCCCCCTGATGACAGCTGCCACATGGTTAGCCAAGACAACCGTGCATCCAGGAGGACACCCAAGTTGCGAACCCTTTCCATGGGGGGCAATATTTCGCCCCCAATAGCCAGCGATGGAACAAGCTGGCTATATCGGGATGCCAGAAGCCACAGTCTTGGAGGGATTGAGCTTGAGTCTGTTGCGCCCCATCCAGACCCGCACGGCCTTTAGGCACTGGAACATCACCTCAACGGCATCGTTGGGGTGGCCGGGGGTGGAGATGTACAACTGAGTATCATCAGCGTTCTGATGGTACTCCACCCCAAAGCCACGGATGATCTCACCCAGCGGCTTCATGTAAATGTTGAACAGGAGAGGTGAGAG
>JANHFO010006241.1:183808-196188 GCA_032468095.1 Pareas carinatus | reverse complement strand
TAGAATTAGAATTAGAATTAGAATTAGAATTAGAATTAGAATTAGAATTAGAATTAGAATTAGAATTAATTGGCCAACTGTGTCTCTACACACAAGGAATTTGTCTCCGATGTACATGCTCTATACCTACATACAGGCTTTAATTGACAAACAGTGATTGCAGTCATAAGATACATTCATAATCATAAAGTACATTCATCATGTCATGTGGCTGGGTTTGAGGCAGAAACTCAACCAGAACAAAAACAATATATCACAATATGGTTCAACCTAGTGCTTCCCAAGAATAGGTAAACGACACAAACTTGAATAAAATTGTTTTTTCTTTGGATAATGACACATGAACCCATCGCCCATCACAACAAGGATGTTTAAATTTTATTATTAAAATATACTTGAAAAGCTCCCAAGACAAAATTTTGAACCATTTCATTGATTATCAATGGCGACTTACTCAAATGACATAAAGAGCATTCCATGACCCTGTTTTTATAATAGAGGCAGTTGTTAAGTTAGAACCATTTATTCAGGGACCATTCAAAATGACCATGATGCTGACGGAAGAGGCTTATAATCTGTTCTTTGAGTTTTGGGTAATAAAGGAAAAACTCTGGGAAACTTTGGTTTGGCCTGATGGGTTCCCTCTAGGCGAATCTCACTGATATGGATTTGCAAAAACTTTCCCAAATTTAGGCAGTAGACTTTTGCCCTTAAAACTATCTGAAAATCTTGTCCATACAGGCTGATGTAGGATCTATAGGGTCATGGAGGTGTAGTGGTTAGAATGCAGTATTGCAGGCAGTTCGATCCTGATCAGCTCAAAGTTGACTCGGCCATTCATCCTTCCAAGGTCGGTAAAATGAGGATCCAGATTGTTGACTCTGTAAACTGCCTAGAGAGGACTATAAAGCACTATGGATTGGTATGTAAGTCTTATTGGTATTGCTACCTCTTCACTTGGCACTCGTTTTCCCTCGGTTGGATTTTTCCAAGGCCATTGAGGACACAGGCTGTGTTCCATTAGTTGGAGTTGCCGGGATGTTTAATTTGGAACTGTTGAGTTTGGAGGCGTGTAGCAATTCCAGGACTCATAGTTTCCCTTGAAGATTCTTTTCTTTCTCTTCTAACAGAGCTGCTAAATGAAATGGAGTGACATGCTCAGAAAGGTTGAAATTATTTTTGCTGTTAATCAGTTCTGAATGTATGCACGCTTACATTCATCTATCCCCATGGCGTGACATGGGCTGTAGAAGTAGTCTTGGGAAGAAATTCTGACTTACGGACAATCCACATTCACGAACCCTGAAGCCTCACAATATTTTCATGAATGCTCCAAAAGAGACTTGAGACACATGACTTCAGCAGTTCATAAAAGGATTCTGCAACTTTTGCAAATTCTTGGTTTGGGAAAGGAGAACGTTGCCCTCCAGTTTTAGTAATAGGTAGCCCGTTCATAAGTATAAGTCCCAGGTTCCATACAAATTCAAGATAAAAACATCTAGGAGTGGAATTTGTTCATTACCTTGGAACTGCCTGTATTAAAGCAGGAGTTTGTTGGCAGGCAGTGAGAAGGAGGGAGTTGTAAAATATCTGGTGAATTTGATTAGGTTTTTTTTTGTAAGTTTCTCTTAGATAACATCTAGCTCAGAGGTCTCCAACCTTGATCCCTTTAAGGCCTGTGGACTTCAACTTGTAGAATTCCTCAGCCAGCCATGCTGGCTGGGGAATTCTGGAAATTGAAGTCCACAAGCCTTAAAGGGACCAAGTTTGGAGACCTCTGAGCTAGCTGACCTAAGATCAACTCAAAAAAAAAACCCTCACAAAAGAAATTAGAATTGGTTCTAGTTGAGGCTTGGATACAACACCGCCTGGTTATCTCAGATCTGTTTTTGATGGCAATTATGCAATTGCTACTGTGAAGGCCCAGTTTAATAAATCAGCAAACTGAAAAGAGCATTCTGCTGAATGTACTTGGTAAGGTAGCTTTTGACTGATATGAAGTGGGATTATAACTGGTGTGGTCTTAGTCTGTGCAGTGCTTTTCAACCTTTAAGATATGTGGACTTCCAAACAACTAAAGTTGCTACGGTTGAGAAACACTGGTCTAGTGTGACTGTAAAATAGAATTCAAATTGATTGATTTGATGGTACTGTATTCGAAATGGTGAAATTTCAGAAGTGTCTAAACTGGTGTTTCTCAAACTTGGCAACGTGATGCTGGCAGTCGAATTCTGAAAGTTGAAGTCCGCATGTCTTCCAAGTTATCAAATCAGAAACACTGTTCTAAATGGTATTCCGTATAATTTGTGTTAGTGAAGGCATTAGAGGATGACGTAGGACAAGAAAAGTGTCTTGAGCCGAGCATGAAGGTTACAGCTGATGCATGTGTCTCTATTACAAGTTTCCATAGCATCTGGTGGTAGGCCTGAGAATCCAATTAGCAATAGTACGTCAACTCTGTTTTGCAGTTGCTATCCAGCTGTGTACAGATGCTGAAACGAATAGGTGTATAGGCTGGAACAAATCTGTGTACCGATACTGGAACAAATACGTTTCTGTTTTAGCTGTACCCTAGAAGAACATTAGGGGTGCGTGTGCGCACAGTGGCTCAGTGAATAAAGACGCTGAGCTTGTCGATCGGAAGATCAGCAGTTTGGCACTTTGAATTCCTAGGGCAGAGTAACAGAGCGAGCTCCCGTTACTCACCCCAGCTTCTGCCAACCTAGCAGTTCGAAAGCATGTAAAAATGCAAGTAGAAAAATGGAGACCACTTCGGTGAGAAGGTAACAGTGCTCCGTGCGCCTCTGGCGTCCAGTCATGCTGGTCACATGACCACGGGGACGTCTTCAGACAGCGCTGTCTCTTCGGCTTAGAAATGAAGATGAGCACCGTCCATGGAGTTGGCTATGACTAGCACGCATGTGTGGGGGAAACGTTTACCTTTTCCTTTAGAAGAACATAACAATCTGATGTGAACAGTGTAGTTTTCTGCAGAAGGACTTGATTGCAGACTGCTGAAAATAGTTCCATTCATGCTTGGAACATGAAACAACTCCTTTTAATATTCTTTGTTCTGTGCAAAGGGTCTTTTCCCCCTTAGAAATGCAGAAAATTCTTCAGTTGGTGTACCAGTGCATGGCTGTTCAGCTCCAGTGTGAGCTTGAACATTTAGGAATGATGATTTCTTAAAATGGGTAGATATGTCATTTCTAGGAGATGGGAGAGGCCTGGATTTAAATCCGTCAGCTGTCCCAAAGTCGGGTTTTTTCCAACCTCATGGAATGACTATGATTAAAACTTTGGAAGAACCATATAGGTCACCCTGAGGAACATTTACAAATGAACGAAGGTTGGATATGGTGGGTAGGAATCTTTCTGAATCGCTTAAACTGAATGTTTGATGTTCATCTATCTTTTCCCCAGGCCTGATGAAAGCCGCCAAGAGCTGACCAGTCCATGGACCGCCGTCTGGGTGAAGATTTCATCCAGCTGGGTTGGGCTTCTCCTGTATCTTTGGACCTTGGTTGCTCCACTTGCCCTTCCAGACCGTGACTTCAGCTGAAGCCTTTCAAGAGTGCCATACTTCTCAAGGGGAAGCGTTGCATAGTACCATGAGAAATAAGCAAGCAGGATCACTATTTCTGGTTTGAATGTTAGATACGGGCTCTTGTGCCTATGAAGGCAGAAGTGATCAGCCCTTTTCCTCTTTCCCCTCTGTTTTACATTCAGACAAATCTACCACGTTTTGTGCCTTTGCTTCTTAAAAATTTCTAAGAAAAGCAGTTAAGCTTGTTTAGCCCCCTTATGTGGGCAAGACTTGACATGCATTTCTGGTGAAGGATGTGTGTGCAACTCCCCTCCCCCTTTACGCTAATGGCCTTCCAAGCACGTTGTTGTAAAATATCTGAGTAACTTACATGGTGCTGCTCATCTTTTTTTAAAAAGATACTTGCCATAGGAATGACTATGTGTTCCTTTTTAAGTTGTGGTTTAAAGGAATTCCTCACCACGTTGCCTTGTGACATGAAGCCTTTTAAATAAACTCTCAGTTCTTTTGGATATAGAACTTGATGGCATTAAAATAATAATCCTTGTGTTAGTAGATGAATGTTGAGCATAGAAACAGACCATCATCGTAAATAGTGCCTGGGTTAGCTTGGTTTAGGACAGCCTTCTGAAAATCTTGATTTTAATATGGCATTCTATACCAACCCAGTCAATTATGGTTTACATAGTAAACCATGGTTAAATCATGGTGTAACACATTCTGGGAAAAGTGTCTCATTCTGGCATTTAGAGGTGTGTGAGAAATGATTGTGGCTTGTGGGAAGATGTTCTATACATTTTAGGATTGATTGAATGCACTAGAAAAATCACATCAATAACCTAGACTAATTTAGCCGATGTCTCTCTTTACCAGATCCCAGTTGTGATTGATGAGAATGACAAACAAATGTCATTTTCCAGCTAACAAATGGTATTCAAAATTTTCCGACCAAGACAAATTTTTTTCGCCATTTTCTGACTAACAAATTTTATTCAAAATTTCCCAACTAACACATTTTATTAAGAGGCATAAGCTTTTGTGAACGGCAGCTTGTATCTTTGAATAAAATGTGTAATTTGGAAAAGGTGCTACCAGATCCTTCTGAATATTTGCTCCCATAGATTAACAGTGCTCTCCTTTTACAAAGTCCTACATATACTGTGTCCAGTTTTGGTTGCCACAATGTAAAAAAGATGTTGAGACTCTAGAAAGAGGGATGAGAAGAGCAACAAAAGAGCAACAGAAGTGATGAGGGGACCGGAGGTTAAAACATAAGTTGCTTTCAAGAGACAAAAACACATGAAGAACAATTGCAGGAATTGGGTATATGTAGTTTATTAAAAAGAAGGGCTAGCAGGTGACATGATAGCAGGGTTCCAATATCTAAGGGGCAGACACAAAGAACGAGGGGGTCAGCCTATTCTCCAAAGCACCAGAAGACAAGACAAGAAGGATGGAAACTACTCAAGGAGAGAAGCAACTTAGAACTAAGGAGGAATTTCCTGACAGTTAGAACAATTAATCAGTGGAACGACTTCCCTCCAGAAGTTGTGAATGTTCCAACACTAGAAGTTTTTAAGAAGAGATTGGAGAACCGTTTGACTGAAATGATATATGGCAGTGATGGCGAACCTATGGGACGTGTGCCACTTCCGGCACGCGGAGTTCTCTCTGCCGGCACACGCGCCTTCACCCAGGAAAGTTTTTTTTTTTTTAAAAAAATAGCAAGCCAGAAGAGAGACCCGCTGCAGGCAGGAGCCATGGGCGGTGGGTGAAGTTCCGCCGCCTCTGGAGAAGTTTCCTGGGTGGCGGGTAAGCACCCCACCGATCCCAGAGAAAGCAGTGGGGTGGCTGGAGAGCGCCTCGCCGATCCCGGAGAAGAAGCCGAAGGTGGGGATGTGCATTGAATGGCCGTTCAAAATTACAGCAGCTCTGAAAAAAGTGACTTAGAACCATTTTTCACACACCCGTTGTAGCCTCCCTCGTGGTCACATGATCAAAATCCAGACACGTGGCAACTGTCTCGTATTTATGATGGCTGCTGTGTCCTTGGGGGGGTGGGTCATGGGATGACCTTTTGTGACCCTCTGATAAGCAAAGTCAATCAGGAAGCCGGTTTCACTTAACGTCCCAGGTCCTAACTTAACCCCTGCAGTGATTCTCTTAACGACGGCAAGAACGTTTGTAAAACGGGGCACCTGTCTCGCTTAACAAACAGAAATTTTGGTCTCTGTTGTGGCTATAAGTTGAGGCTACCTGTAAATCTCCTTTTAGCTGGAGCAGAACACAGATCTCCATCTCTGAAAAGGGAGGAGTTCCCAGAAGCCCCTGTCTGCTAACATCTAGTGCTTTGATGATTATTCTGAACGTATTTCATGATTACGACCTGAGATCTACCTTTAAATTGCCCCTCTGAGAATGGGAGCTAAATAAATTAAACCGTTTAAGAATAAGGTTAAAACAAACAAATGAGTGCCTTTGTTTTTTTTAATTGGAAGAAAACATGAGAAAATTAGGGAAATAAAACAAGATTAACGCCTGGTCAGCCAAAGTTAACCTCTGCTTCTCTATTCTTTGTCGAGTTAAGACTGTTTGGCTCCTTCGCCCCTATTTGAAACTGAAGACTGTCGGGTTTTAATTGCGTGCATATTGACTTTGCTGCAGTTGCTGTGTTCACCTATCCATCTAAGCCACAATCTGTTTGGCGATGGCTTAGAACAACGTGAATTGGGGCTATTGATCGGTGCTGCAAGAATTCCAGATGCCCACTAGAGGGCAATTTAAGAGCTGCAGAAAATCTCTGGATTTGTGCAGTCCAGTTCTTGTAACCCTACGGTGAACTCATCTAGTATACTATTATAAACACCACGTTATCGCTTAGCTCACTGAAATAGCTAAGAGTGGTTTATTCCACAAACCATGGTGCATCAGGCCTTAGCTTGATGTGTGCTTGCAGTGTTAACAGTTCACATCCAACCCCCGATGTCTTATTTTCTTCTTGTTTGTTTGTTTGTTTTGTGTTTCACTTTGAAAAATGTGTAGCAAATCCAGGCCATCAGTACAATCCTGGTCAATAAAACTACTTATTAAATTAAAGCACTCAATAATAAAAGCACATTCCAGTCCAGGAACAAATACAACAGCTCAGATAATTAAAATCAAATCAACATTAACTCACTGATGGATTAAAATGCTTAGGAGAAAAACCAGGCTCATTGCCTGGCTATGAAAAGATAGTGAGGAAGACATCATGAGAAAGACATTCCAGAGTCAGGGGGAAGGGTAGCTACAAGGAGAGGCCATTGGCAGGTATTGTACAGATCGTCCTCGACTTACAACTATTCATTTAGTGACTGAAGTTACAACACTAAAAGTGATTTAGGACTGTTTTTCACATGATCAGAATCAGAATTTATTGGCTAAGTGTGTCTGGACACACAAGGAATTTGTCCCTGGTGTACATGCTCTATACCTACATACAACAAACAAGCTGTGATTACAATCATAACATTCATAGTCATGAAGTACATTCATCTTGTCATGTACATATAAGCCTAAGCACGGAGGCTGAAGGGGAAACAGCAGAGGATCCCCTCGTCGATGCACGCAATAGGAGGCGCCTGCGCAGACAGGTAGCACGGAAACAGGAGGCCCCAACGATTCATTGCAGGTGGGGGTAGGGCCAGCAGCCGCCACCGCCTGCGGCGGGACTTTGAAAAACAGCTGGCTCTCCTCAGTAGCCAGCTTCCGCAACAGCGTTTTTGGTTCCCGCCTGGGACTGCTGCGCGTCACTTTGGACTTTGACTTCGGCCTCGGACTCGTGCTGAGCTTTCAGACTTTGCTTTCAGCCTTCGGATGGGCCTGAGCTTCGAACTTGACTCCGGCCTTCGAACTAGCTCGCAGCCTTCGCCCTTTGCCTGCGGATCCCGGACTTTCGCTGCTGGTTCCCGTCTGCAGATCACAGGCCTTTCCCCCCACCTCCGCTCTGAGGTCACACGGCTGTAGGAGCATCTCTGGCGAGTCCCCAAAGCCCAGGCAGGGCGTTGGGTGACCCTTGAACCTTCCGAACCACTGACTGTGTGCACGGGACAGAACATCGGCAAATCACGATCTTAATCATGAATACAATCACAATCACAAAGTACATTCATCATGTCATGTTATAAAGTACAATCATGTCACAAAACACATTTCATCATGTCACAAGACACCTTTCTCATGCCATACAGTACACTTTTGTGATGCGGCACATTTTTGTGATAGGTTTAGAACAGTTGCAGGATACTAACAATCATTCAACAAATTAAAATAGGGGTACTAAATGAACAGCTATTTTATATTGTAAGATGTGAGCAACAAGTTAATTGTCATACAATGAAGAGATTGGGTAAGAGGTAATTGGAAAGATGGAAGGTAATAATGATATATTCCTACTAGATAATTTATCAGTGTTGTGTCAGTTAGTTGTTTAGCGGGTTGATGACATGGAGGAAGAAACTATCCTTGTGTCTAGTTGTTTTGGTTTGCAATGCCCTCTGGCTCAGAGGTCTCCACCTTGGTCTCTTTAAGGCTTGTGGACTTGGAATTGAAGTCCACAAGCCTTAAAGGGACCAAGGTCGGAGACCTCTGCTGTAGCTGATCATTGCAGTATCCCTGTAGTCATGTGATCAAAATTCAGTCACTTGGCAACTGGCTCCTATTTATGATGGTTGCCGTGTTCCGGGGTCATGTGACCCCCTTTTGTGACCTTCTGACAAGGAAAGTCCATGGGGGAGCCAGATTTACTTAACAGCTGTGGCAAGAAAGATCGAGAAATGGTGCAAAACTCACTTCCCACTCGCCTCACATAGCAAAAGAATCTTTGGGCTCAGTTGTCTCTGTCAGTCGAAGGCTACTTGTAGTCACTTCTACCATCCTTTGGACTTTGGAAACAGATCCTCTGCTTGCTCCCGTCTTGCTTGAGACACAGCCTTTCCCTGCCTGCTCAGGAAGTGAGCCCTGCATGATGCCTTCCATGCCTCTTGCCTCGCCCATGTGGAGAAGGTGGACGGCTTCTGGAGCAGCACGCTATGATGTGTTTTTCCTGATTTGGAAACAATGTCGATGGTATTAAGTGGATTATTGAATCTGCTGCACTTTCAAGGAGGCAGCCTGGATGACTTCATGGGCATTAGCTGCTAACTAGATTTCCTCTCTTCCTCCCTCCCTCTCTTTCAAAGACAAAAAGGAGGAGGGGGGAGAGGGGAGGAGGAAGAGCAGGAGGAAGAGGAAGAGGGAAGAGGAGAAGGAGGCGTCATCATTCCTAGGTGACTTAAATAAGCACAGCTTATCTCACTTGAAAGTTGTTGAGCTAAAATTAGGGAAGACCTTCATGCAAGCTGTCCTCAGCATTCTGTTTGTTTGTTTGTTTATTAGATTTATATACCGCCCTTCTCCCGAAGGACTCAGTTGAAATAGAAATGCCATGAATAAATAATAGTACCCTTTGAGTGAAGGAATCCACGTAAATCCCGATGGGCTGGTAAATTCCCATCCACTTTTGCCTTGGAGCACCAGTTTTTTATTTTATTTTATTTTTTAAAGAAACACCTCAAACTGAATTTCTGTGAAAAGATTTAGCATTAGAATTAGTTCGCCGTCTGGACACACAAGGATTTTGACTCTGGTGTACATGCTCTATACTTACATGCAGGCTATAATTGACAAACAGTGATTACAATCATAAGATACGTTCCTAATCCATAAAGTACATTCATCATGTCATGTAACCTGATCCTAATCATAAAATACATTCATAATCATAAAGTACATTCATCATGTCATGTTCGTAGTAAGTGCAATCGACAAATCTCCATCCTAATCATAAGATACATTCATAATCATCAAGTACATTCATCGTGTCATCATGTTATATAGTACAACCATCACGTCACAAAACATTTCATCCTGTCACATGTCAAAAACATTTGTGACAAAACATGTCACAAAACACATCATGGCAAACTGTACCTTTTTTAAAGGTTTGGGACAGTCTATATTTGAACAGTCATAGAATACTAACAATCTGTCTACAAATCAAGCTAGAATACTAAAGGGCACAGTTATTATATATTTTAAGATGTAAGCAACAAGTGAATTGTCATACAAATATTGGCATATAATTTTTTGAACGCAAGTTCTTCAGAGATTCTTATGACCAGGCATAGGAAAAATAGTAGAATTTATTTTTCAAGGTTGGAGCCATGACTTGAAGTTAGAACATCAATATTTTTCTTCTAAAGGCAAGGTTTTTTTTAAAAAAAAGTTTCTTTTTCACTGGAAGCATCTCATTTGTTAATTAATTATACCCAGATTATGTCCCTAATTCAATTGGTGGCATAAATATTGGTTCACTCTATTATGTTTTCTTTCTTTTGCTCTCCCTCTTTTCGTTTTTCTGCCCAGCCAAAAAAGTCCTTTATTAGCTGGCTAAATTGAGCAAAAATTGGTTTTGGAATGATTTAGTAATAGCAAGACTGCTCCTTTGACAAATGCAGAGAGACGCTAAGTGAACAGTGGCCCAGAACAAAGGTGGAACTGGCTGCTACCCTTATGTGCACCCTTCTTCAAACTTCTCATGCATTTGCTGTATCTAATGGTTTTCCTAGTGCCTTTGCTTTTGAAATTCTTGCTCTTGGAAACAGCTAGGCAGAAGTTGTATATTGTTGGGGCTGCAAACCAGACCCGCCAAACAGAGGAAGTTGGTAGCATTCAACCAAAGCTGCTTGTTAGATGGTGCTCCCAGTTTACCTGGAGCTTCACAGTCTTTTATTTCTTTCTTTCTTTTTCAAAATTGACCCATTTTATTAATTCACGCAAGAATTACTTTTTAGTACAGCATTAAATGGTACAGCTTATTCTTTAGTATACTTGTTCTCAGATAAGCCTATATTTTCAGATACTAACCGCGGATAACCAAAAGCGAAAAGACTATGAAATACCACCAAAGTGTGAAAGTGGAGGTTCATTCTCCGAGCTGGTGGGTTGGCCTCCCTTTCAGATGAAAACACGTTCTTAGGTATGCACACCTAATCTTTTTTTTGGTCTATTTTTATTTGTTTATAATAAAACATAGTAATAATCTCAACACAAACTTACCATCTGAATATACAATTAGCCATTCTCAGTAATATCATATACAGTATATTATTGATCTTTCTAATACATTTGATTCCTACTCCTTCATTCTTCTTTCGAGCCATATGTAGAATAAGTTCCAAATTTGAAAATGATCTGAATCTTCTTTTTCTTTCATTCTCATGATCAATCTCTCCATTTCTGCACAGTCTATTTTTATTATTATTATTTCTTCTTCGCGTGGTATTTCTTCTTTTTTCCAGTTTTGTGCAAAAACAATTCTCGCCATCATTAATATGTTAGATATGTATATATATTGCTGATCAAATTTTTCTGCAATCACACCTAATAAAAAGAATCTCGGGTTTAAATTCTATCTGTATTCTTAATATCTCTCTTTGCCAAGTGTACATTCTATTCCAACTTTCTTTAGCGTATTTACTAGTCCACCACATATGATAGTAAGTGCCTGCATTACATTTCCATTTCCAACACTTACCCGATACATCTTTAAACATTTTTGCCATTCTTATAGGTGTCCTGTGCCATCTATAAAACATTTTATATACATTTTCTTTATATGCTGAGGCACGCATGCATAATCTTTTGATGGGGAGCAGAACAAGCGAGACTCCCAGTGTTTTTATCTGTCAAGGTACTTTGATTTTCATTTTGTAACTTTTAAAAAAACCTTATTTAAAGTTATTGGATATGTCCGCTGTTCTGAGTGGCCTCAAATAAACATTCTTAGGAGAATATTTGGCAGAATTTTGCAAGTTTGAAAATACAAATCTCCCCCTCCCCTTCCCTTTACAGCCTGGGAAACTAGGGAGGGTCTCTTCTGAATCACTTGCCCGGCCAACTGTCCATCTGTGGGCCAAGCTCTCTTTTATCTGACTATTCCCTTGGCAGGCATCTCCTGGCTCAGTCTACAGAGGTCTTTCCCACATATTAATACATCCTTACTCTGAATTGTTCCCGGTTCCTCCCACCCCCACCCCACCCTCCAATGGTCTGGAAAAGTCACCATTCTGTTCCTCAAAACGGGGAACAAAACCGTTGTTCTGTTGCTTAAATGAGAAGATGTTTTTAAAGAGGCCCAACAGCCATTATCAAACCGGGAAACAAACACACAGAGAAGTCATTAGAGCTCCTTTCTTTGAAGGCAGCATCAACACCACTGAAACTTTGGCATCAAGAAAGTCGGAAAAACAAAATGGTTCCTTTTGCAAATTGAGGCCTGTCTAGTCACGTGGTCTCCTGGCAAGTACAAAAAGGCTTTGGCTAAATTATTACATTTAGTAGCAACCACTAGGTTTTTTTTGGTTTTTTTGCATTTTAAAGGCTTTAAAGGTACTTCTGACAATGGATACTTTTTAATAGACTTTTTGCATGGAAAGTCACGCCATTTTTCCCCCAGTGCAAACTGCTGCCAATTTTATCTCTCTCCTGTTTTTGTAGCTTTGGACAAATCCCATTGCTTGCACGGGCATGGGTCCAAAATGCAGACAACCACAGTAACTTTGGACTTTGAATGTTTCCCTCTCTCCATTCTCTTAACTTTCTCATCAAATGTACAGGCAAGATCCATCTTACTGATTTATTTTCTTATTCCCCCCCCGCCCCGCCCAATGCTGATTTCTGGTTTCTCTAGACGTCCTATTCTCACTCGTGTGTTTGGGTCACTCTCAGATCTCTTCCATTCCTGGGCGAACCT
>JANHFO010006241.1:170770-182733 GCA_032468095.1 Pareas carinatus | reverse complement strand
CACAGCTGATAGGACCCAGCCTGGCTCGGGGCCTGAAGTAACCTTTGCGGTGTCAATCGGTGGAGGTTAACCCTGTCGTCGCCTCCTGCGGTCGGAGCTTCTCCGGGAAGGCCTGCCCGTGGGAATGGAAGGGGACAACGCGCTCCAGGGAGAAACGGCGTGCCGGCTTTTGCGCTCACAGCAGGGCTGCGCCCCTTGGGTGCCAGAATTGGCATCTTCCGTGCTAAACTTGCCCTGGGTTCCAAACGCCCTTGTGAGTTGTGCCTGATGGAGGGGGGAGAGAGGGGGAAGGGTGTAAATGCAAGATTTGCTTAGAGCTGGCTCACCTCCCTGAAAAGAGAGCACACGCGGGCTTAGCCTGATCACCGGGTGCGTGCCTCTAGAATTTCAATCTATTTTTCCGATAGTCGATCGATTCCGTATCGGGGAGCGGGGGGAGAAGGGGGGGTGGTCCGGGTGGAGAGGAGGGTCAGGGAAACCTCCGACCTGCTTCTTAGAAGGGAGCCAAGGTTGGATTTCCTCTCCCTTGCACTGGGCGCAAGGAGCTGAATGGAGCAATGGCATTTCCGGCTAGTTTTGCATTCCAGCTGCCCCCCCCTCCTGTGTTGCCGCAGAACATGGTTAGCTTGAAAGCATGGCATCATCGGCTCCAGATAGACGGCTCTGTGCATCGGATGCCCAGCACTGCATGTATTATTCTGTGCCTCAGCCGGCTTACCTGAATCTTTTTTTAATCAATAGCTTTTCTATGTATGACAGGTGACTGACATTTAAAGGGCATTTAGGTTTTGGAGAACGGTATGAGAGTCACTCTTGGGGGGTGTGGGGGGAGAAATGGATGGAACTGGGGTTGGGAAAGGCACGTTCCAGCATCTTACTTTGCAGGCAAAAGGACCTGGGAATCTTTGCTTGGCAACTTCCCAGCATGTCATGCCTGCCTTGCCTATCTTTAGCCATCCATGCTGAGATTTTTTTTTCTGTTGGGGTCCAAGACGGCTGCAGTGCTCTGATTGTAGCAGACTGACTGCAGAGGGTTTTTCTCTATGTGAGGCAAAAGGGGAGAGAGAGAAAGAGGGGGAGAGAAAGGGGGGGGGAGAGGGAGAGGGAGAGATCTTAGTCCTAGCCTAGTATGCAATCTGCCCAGGGCAATTTCTGGATGATAATTGGCCTCTTGATTGCATAACAATAGCGAAGCAGATGTAACTTTAGAGTTGAACTGGCCTTTAGTGAATTAATGAGCCTCATTAATAGGAAATTCTGTGGGTCTCTCTCCCCCCTCTTTCCACATTGGAAAGCTTCCTAGTAAATTGAAACACCGTATAGGAATCTTTGCTTCTTTAGGCGTTTGTGTCCTAACCTGAAAAAAGTCACGTGATTCAGTTGGTCTGGTTCCAGCATTTTTTCCATGCTTCTGGTAACAAGGAGCACTAGTAAAGTTCTTGGCAACAAGAGCTGCACTGGGTAGCAGTGTAAAAGTTGAATGAGAGAGAATGGGAGCACATTTGTAAGTATTGCTAAACTGAGCTTTGGGGAACCAGCCTGAGTGAACCTGGGTTTTTTGCAGTTTCTTCTGCTTTTAGCATGACTGCCAGTTATTTGAAAGGTTTGATTTGTATATTTCAAGGTCTGGTTCCATTGTTCACCTGCATAAACCTGTACCTGTTGCTAAATCCGTTCCCCGAAAGAACCTTTAGCCTGATGGAGCATATGGTGGTTCAAAAACATGAGGAATGTACTTTATGATTGTGATTGTATTCATGATTAAGATTGTGGTTTGTCGATTGCAGTTTATATGTACGTGACAAGATGAATGTACTTTATGACCATGAATGCACCTTATGCTTATATGACAAGATGAATATACTGCATGATTTGAATGTACTGCATGCAAGGAGCCAGGATGGTGCAGTGGTTAAAAGGAGCACTGCAGGCTATTTCTGCTGACTGCCATTAGCCATAAAAAGTTCAGCAGTTCAATTCTCACTGGCTCAAGGTTGACTCAGCCTTCCATCCTTCCGAGGTCGGTCAAATGAGGACCTAGATTGTTATGGGGGGGGGGCAATAGACTGACTGTGTAAACCGCTTAGAGAATGCTGTAAAGCACTGTTAAGTGGTATATAAGTCTAAACAATAAATACAATAGTGATTATGATTGTAATCACAGTTTGTTTACTGCATGCTTGTAGGTATAGAGCATGTACACCAGAGACAAATTCCTTGTGTGTCCAGACCCACTTGGTCAATACATTCTGCTTCTGATTCTGCTCAGTTTAGCTGATCCATATTGGTTTAATTTAAGAGAAGAGACAACCAACTCTTAAAACTAGCTCAGGGACTGGAAAAACAAATGAGTTTTGTGTGACTTCTCATCCTGACCTTAGGAGTTTTGCAAGCTGGATTCAGCTGCTGGGCATTTCAAAATATCCTAATGGTTAATATTGCTGTCATCCATTAGAATACTTAGAAAGAAGAGTTTGCCTTAACTTGTTTCTTTAAAATGTACAACTGTTCAGATAGTATACAATTTTTCTTCCTTGCCAATGTGTCGGATGTTACAGGGAACATGATGGCCCCTTGTAGTAACAATATGCTTTTACACGAATTATTGATGGTGGATTTTATGCTGTTTACTTGAGTGTGTGACATTCAGTTGAATTACAGCTGGTCTCTGGCTGGAATGTTTCAGTGACCAAGATATCCAGCAACGGTTAGCAGTGTTTGTGATGGCTGTATTGATGCCTTGGAGATAAGAAATTGCTTGTAAACAGTGGGAAGAGAGGGCTGTTCAACAGTGTGAAATTTTCACAGCCAGTCGGGGTGTCATTGCTGATGCTCTAATGCTGCTTAGTGGAATGATTTTTTAAGGGCAGCCATATTCAGTGAATTCCAAGGCTGGCTTTGAAACAAACCCCTTCTTTAGGGGAATGTTTTAATTTTAAAATTCCCTTTATAGCAGATTCTCTCAAACTTTGTAATTGCTGCTCCTCCCCTCCAAAAAAAACAGGAAATGAATGGGTGTCAAGCCCATGAGAAAAAAGATTGTCATTAGAGTTAGACAGCGACTAACTCCCCCTCTTCTTTTAAAAAAATATAAAATTGTAAAACCATGGTAAGAATTTTGGCTTCATGCTCTCAGTGGACGGTGTTTCCTGACAAATAAACGCACTGAAGAGATTCTTACGTTTCACAAATGTTTTTGTTTCTAAATCATGTGTAATTTTCATTACATTTGCATGGTTTAGGTTTACTACTAGAGCCAGTTTGTTTTACTGGTTAAGCCTCCAGTCTAGAAACCAGGAGACTGTCAGTTCTAGTCCTGCCCTAACCATGAAAAACAGTCAGTTCCATGTAAAGGTAATTACAATTCTGAAATGCTGAATTATTATATGACGTATGATTTCATATGGCTGGCGAAGCCCGTTCAGGCCAGGGAGGGAGAGACAAAATCAAAGGGAGACTCTTGAGGTACAGGTAGTCCTTGACTTATGACCACAATTGAGCCCAAAATTTCCATTGCTGAGCATGACCGTCGTTAAGTGATTTTTGCCCCATTTTGCAACCTTTCTTGCCTGCAGCTGTTAAATTAGCAACAGTGCATCTGGCTACTCCTGTTGACTTTACCTGCCAGATGGTTGCAAAAGGGGGATCACACAGCAGTATATAACTGTCATAAATATGAGTCAGTTGCCAAGCGTCTGAATTTTTGATCACATGACCATTGGGACGCTGCGCCGGTCCTAGGTGTGAAAAATAGTCATAAGTCACTTTTTCCAGTGCTGTTGTAAATTCAAACAGTCACTACATGGATGATTGTAAGTCAAGGATTAGGTGTAATTTGTAACCAGTTCTTCTGTTTCGGTCCCAAACCCAACACTCTGTTGCAAGGAAGGTGCTGGACTAGGAGTGGGAAATTCAGTTTCTGGTCTTTCTTCAGTTGGTGAAGTTCTCCAGAGCAGTGGTCGGCAGCCTGTGGGCCGGGGTCCACCAGTGGGCTGCAAGAAAACTTTGGTGATCTGCAGGAAAATCTGGAGATTATTTGAATTTTTTTGTATTCTTGTTTGGTTCCTGTGTGTGCATGTCTGTCTGTCTGTCTGTCTGTCTGTCTGTCTGTCTGTCTGTCTGTCTGTCTGTCTGTCTCTCTCTCTCTCTGTGTCTGTGTCTGTGTCTGTCTGTCTGTCTGTCTGTCTCTCTCTCTCTGTGTCTGTGTCTGTCTGTCTGTCTGTCTCTCTCTCTCTGTGTCTGTGTCTGTCTGTCTGTCATTTTGTGTGTGTGTGTCTGTCTCTTTCATTCTCTGTCTGTCTGTTTCTCAAGGAGCAACAAACATCACACTAAAATGTGTAATACTTAAATTAGCTTCAATTATTTTGTAATAATTAAACTAACTAATAATTTTGCTACAGTTAAACAACCTTTAAAGATGTTGCTATGATTAAATAGGCATTTATGATTTTGTTATAATTAAATAACCTTTTTAAATTTTGTTAAATTAATAAAATGAAAGTTCTCTGATGATTATTTTACAAATGCATGTATCTTTTTAAAAAATTCATATTAGTGGTCCACAGGATTTAAAATTATGAATTTAGTGATCCCCTGAGGTCCAAAAGGTTGGCGACCCCTGCTCCAGAGATCACTGGACTAATATCTCTCCCTGTACCAAGACTCTTTGTGATGTACTTGTGAAAATCTCTTGTGAGGAATGACACCTGGCACATTTGCCCTTCAGCCCAGACTAGGAGCCATTGCTGGCAGATACCAATGATTTGAAGGGCTGAAGGGCAAATATGGAACTGAAATCAGGGACCACCAGGTGTCACTCCTCATAAGAGTCTAGTTATCCCTGGACTAAGCCGGCAAAAGGGTGAGCCAGTGGTGCAGTGGCTAAGGCAACTGCCTAGCAAGTAAATCAGTGTCAAGTTCAGATCCCAAGCTGGTCCTCCAGCAGGAGTTAAGGTATGGCTCACCGAGGACAGCATAATAAGCTAGACATGGCCCATCCGAGTCTCCCTTCCTTTTCTGGTGAATTTTTCCTGTTCACGAATCCCTTGAGAAAGTGCTAGACAAGGCGCAGGAAGGTCCAGATTCTGAACCCCCCCCACTTCAGCTGCAGAAGCTCTTCGGGGAACCTTGGCACCGATCCCTCTTTCTCAACCCAGAAACCAGGATGATGTAATGCAGCTCATCATTAATCAGCTATGTTTCATGCGTGGAGACTTGCATTTTGCATGGCAGATGCACCTCATAAATAAGTCATCCTTGTTTCATGCATGGCGTTTTGCATGGCAGACGTAGATGTGGCAGTGTGACTGCTTACATTCGCTAGTATTTCAGTGTGTCGCGCAAACGGTTAAAATCAGCCGGACTCTGGCAAAGAATCACAGATGGCAACAGTAGGTAGAATTAGCTCTAAGCAATTGAATCTCCACATTATAATGTAGCAATCAGAAGGCTCCTCTTAAGGGTAATTGCTAAGTAGCTGTGCACCGAGCATCCATGTGTCTTATTGGGTGGGATCACATAACGAATTAAGACACAGATGGATAAGCAGTACATACTTCGACAAACCATCGTTGACTTGGTATAAGCTGTAATTCAGGCCTTAAATGAAATGGCTGGGTCGTCCTAGGTCAGGTGAAAACAGACCCTTTCGTGGCTCCCCACAAGAGGTGAAACAAGGAAAGGGGAAATGCTCTTTCTTCACAAGGTGTGGCCAAACAGCGGGAGTCCTGACTTCAGTTGGAAGGTGAATTGGGCCCTGGCTGGGATTTCTTTTTGTTGTTATTCTGTTTCATAGAACTACAGCGATTTTGCTCGATGCTCTTTGGGCCTCCGTTCAAACGTGAACTTGAACATGGTTGCGCAATAGTGCAGACTGCGTTTTTGCGTGTCTTGGAGTTTGATAGCGATAAACGTTTGGCCATGACTTGGTCGGGTCAGGAAGCTTTGCTGGCCTGTCGTGTCACAAAACGCGATGAATCTCAAGAGGAATCCGCAATTCTCAAGCACCTCCGTTCCTTGCCAGGAGAGACTGTGCAATGTCAAACTGCGTAGGTCTGGAGAAGTTCTCATCTTTCCACTAGCTTACCCAAATATTTTGGATACCCTTTGAGTTGAAAAGTGAACAGGTAGTTGTTGACACAGTTGGGACCTGACTTTTCATTGCTGAGCAAGGAGTTTGTCAGTCCCATCCTTTCGTAAGACGTTGCGGTTTTTTTTGCCATGAACAACTCTGGCTTCTGTTAATGACGTCGCTACAGGGCATTGCAAACCAAAACAACCAGACACAAGGACAGTTTCTTCCCCCATGCTATCAATCTGGTAAACAGCTAACTTCCACAATGCTTAAATTATCTAGTAGGAATATATCATTATTACCTTCTCATCCTTCCCATTACTTATTACCTATTATCTATTCTCTTATTTGTATGACAATAATTTGCTGCTTACATCTTAAAATATATAATAATTGCGCCATTTAGTATCCCAGTTTGACTTGTAGATTGAATATTAGTATTCTATAACTGTTCAAATATAGACTGCCCCAAATCTATTCTAAAAAAACATAGTATGGCACGATGAATGTGTTTTGACACAGATGTTTTGACATGGGACATGACGAAATGTTTTGTGACAAGAGGATTGTACTTTATAACATGATGACGTGTTATATGAATTATGATTATGAATGCACCTAATACATACACGACATGATGAATGTGCTTTATGAGTATGAATGTATCTTAGGATCGTAATCGGTGTTTGTCAATTATAGCCTTATGATTGTAATCACAATTTGTCAATTATAGCCTGTAATGTAAGTATAGAGCATGTACCACCGGGGACACTTGGCGAATATATTTTGATTCTGATTCTGATTCTAATCATTCTTTGTTGGAAGCCAGTTGAGAGGGTCGCAAATGGTAATCACGAGACCCGGGGACATTGCAACCATTGTAAACACATGCTATTTGTCAAGCACCCAAATTCTGATCATGCCGACCTGTACGCTCCCACAGAGTGGGCCTCCTCAGGGTGCTGCCAGTCAAACAATGCCGGCTGGCGACCCCCAGGGAGAGAGCCTTCTCTGTGGCGGCACCCACCCTCTGGAACGACCTCCCTCCTGCTATACGAATGATCGATGACCTTCGGACCTTCCGCCGTGCCCTGAAGACCCACCTGTTTCAGCAAGCGGTCATCGAATAGCCGTCCTCCTGTGTTTAATTTTTAAATTCAGCTGGGATATGGTTTTTATTGCTTCCCCCTTTTAAATCTAATCAGGCCAATTTAATTGTTTTAATTATGCTCTTAATTCGTCTTTGTATTTGTATTTGTTTGTTTTAAATTGCCTGTAAGCCGCCCTGAGTCCTTCGGGAGAAGGGCGAGATATAAATAAAATTTATTATTATTATTTATTTATTATATCCTTGCCAGTCACATGAAGATATAGCACTGTGTTACTAGGGGCATTGTACCTCTAATTTTTTGTATCACCAATTCAGTTTTGTCTAAAGCACTTTCTTTTTTCCAGCACACTGTGATATTTCCTTTATCCCTGGTAGAAGTTTTTGTTACCCCTCACCAGTATCCATCAGTGGGGAAAGGCTTCTGCATCTTAGGAACTGCTGCACTAGGCTATCAACTTTGGTAAGTTTCTAAAATGATATAAACAAAAGGGGTTGATTTGTCTCCACAAGTTTTGCTGTTTTAAACTTTTCTCAAAACTTCTGTTTTAAGCCAAAGATGGGAACCACCTCCTGGTCCTCTTGAGGTTGCAAAATCATAGCTTCTAACAGCTGCATCAAATATAGCTAATGATGGGAATTGCAATTTGTGGAAGGTAGCATATTCTCAACCCTCTTTCAAACATAACATTTATTCTTCAACTTAGTACCCACCAGAAATATTGAATTAGATCAGAATTCAGAATTTATTGGCCAAGTCTGGACACACAAGGAATTTGTCTCCAGTGTACATGCTCTATACCTACAAACATACAACAAACAAACCGTGATTATAATCATAAGACACATTCATAATCATTAAGTACATTCATCCTCATGTACATATAAGCATAAGATGCATTCATAATCGTAAAGTGCATTCATCTTGTCATGTATAGATAAGGTGCAGCCAACAAACCATAATCTTAATCATGAATACAATCACCATCATAAAGTACATTCATCATGTCATCATGTCATCATGTTATAAAGTGCAATCATCATGTCACAAAACTCATTTCATCATGTCACAAGACACCTTCCTCAGTTCATACGATACATTTTTGTGATACAGTACATTTTAGTGATAGGTTTAGAACAGTTGTAGGATACTAATAATCATTCAGCAAGTCAAAATAGGGGTACTAAATGAACAACTATGAACCCTGAATAAAAGACTTGCAATCCAACAAAGAGAATGTTGGCTAGAGAAGTTTATTTTAAAGGGGTTTTTCCCCCTCACATGTATTGGAGAAAGTCTCTAAACCAGGTTAGAAGGAGGAGGAAAAGACTAGTCTAGTATTACTAGTTGTTATTTAGATATCTGGTGCCTTAGGCCAGCCTAATAATCAACTAAATGAGCTGGTTGCTTCAGGCAACAGATCCTGGATAGTGGAAATAACATGAAGTAACAGTTGAAGCTGAGTCTTACCATCAGCCTGCTTTGCATCTCCTCCTTATATGTGGTCATTCTCAGGTTTGAAATACTTCTTGGCTTCTGCATATGAAATTAAGTACCCTTTTTCTTTGGTCCTTTTCCTTTGGTATTGGATATATTAGGGCAGCTCTATTTTTGCTGTTATTTCTGAAACACAGGCAGGGATGTGAACAAGGCAGTAAAAAAAGTTAAAAAAAACTTCATGCATTTGACAGACACACACGTGATGTCTATAAAAAAAGAACGGAGCTTCAAATGAGTAGTCATGGTTTCCATCTTGATTTTTTTAACTCTCCTGCCCCCCATGGATGTCCCTAGCCTCAGGCATTCATATTTAGATTTAATACTCCTCGACCTTTCCATTAGAAGACCTCAAACAGAAATATTAGATAAGAAATATTCATAGTCTTTACTATAGGTCAGTGATCCCAAACCTTTTAGAGACTGAGTGTGCGGATGAGTCGTGGCTAATGAGTCACGGTTCATGATGTCATCACCTGGAGCCGCTACTCCTTTCCGAGCATATGTATGGCCCCATGATGTCATCATTTGGTGCCGCTACTCCTTTCTGAGCACGCTCAGCTCTGGGGCGATGCTGGGGTGACTCGGCTCATGTGCCGAAAAGAAAGGACTGTGCATGCCCACAGGTTCATCACCACTGCTATAGGTATTAGTGACTGCCTTGTTTAGCAACCAATCTCTGTTACAACAGTATTGAAACAAGCACAATCAGTTTCACTTAGCAACCACTTTACTTAATAACTGAGGATCCTGTCCCAATTTGCTAAACGAGGACTACCTGTACTCTCTTTTCAATTCTTCAGATATAAAGAAAAGAAAACATATCCAGTTAGACATGTTTGATATCTGGAAGCCTTTCATGTCCCCTCAACATCCCATGAACAACTTTCAATGTGATGCATATATCCAAGAGAACATTTGCAAAGCCTCATGGAACATTTCCAAGAGTTGCCCCTGAATTATACAAAGAAACGCAACAGAAAAAGAAAATGATTGCATACACAAACACACAAATTGTGAAAGAAAGTGTGTGGAGGGAGTTTTTGTGGTACAGGCGCTTTTAGAATTCTGGGAGCGCACGATGAGATGACTCACAAAATAGCTGTCGAGATGTTCCCAAAACACTCAGTAATCAAAATGGGGGCTTAATCTACCAGAATATTGTCTGTAATCTTAGTGAGACTGTTATGGCACTCAAAGGCATTCCTGTAAATACATATTAAGCTAAAAGCTGATGCTTTGCAGGATGACAGCTTCCTATTTAAATTTCCTTTCATTGAATGAATGCACAAAGAAATGTTAAAGTTGAACAAATAAGTCATGTTTGATTCATAATGAGATATCCTAATGGAAACAAATGAATTTCTTTTCTAGGATCCTGTACTTTTTTGCTAAAACAGGGCAATGGATATATCCCTTCTTAAAGTTTCTAAGTCCGCTCGGCATGATTGCTCTTGCAGGGGTTGGGACTGTGACCCTTGCCTTTGGCTACATGTTAGGAAGATTTCTCAACCACATAATTTGGGGTGAGTCTAGTCTTGCAAAGAAATCCTTTAAAGTTAACAGTACACATTTATGTATTTATTTGAGTATGGTTTTTTTGAGTTTTATTTTTTTTATTGTAATATGCATTTCATAATAACCATTTACATATTACAGTCTTGATTTGTACTTCATCTTCAATATTATATGTATTGAAGATGACGAGCAGTGCTCAAATTGAAACAGGCCAGAAGCACCAGCCTGAAGATGGTGAGTGAGACCTCACCGAAATGTCGCCAAGAAACTTGCAATCTTACATGGGAAAAAAACCTGAATTTTTAATTTAATAATATCATAAATTTCTTATAGTATACATCTTAAAGCATACATCTTTTGAGATTTTTAGTTCAACACCAACATTTTTCAAATCAATTTCATTTATCTTCTCAGTATTTTAATCTCATTTCAATTAATTTTAATTGCTCAACCTTATTCCCTTAATTTTTAATTTTATAACATCATATCTTCCCTTCAAAAAACCCTATCCTTTTAAAACATAATTCAACAACATAGTCATAATCAATTTCGTTTATTCTATTATCCCAATCCCGGAACATCTAAGGCTAGCTAACTTCCACAATTAACTTCCATTTCTCTTTGAAAATTTAATACTTTAAAAATCGAGTGTACCCAAACTTTTCTCAATTTATTTAAAAGGGGCCAGAAAGTAATTTACCTCATTAATTAAACTTATTTTGAAACTTGACAATTTTTCTTCAAATTATGAATCTCCCTTTTACAAATATCCCATTCCAACTTCTAATTTCAGTTCATTTTAATATTGTTTTGACCACATTGCATTCATTACTTCACCTTCTTTCCCTTAATTTTAATTTAATGACATCATACCTTCCCTTTAAACTACCCATCTTTTTTAATATTTCATGCCAACTTCTAATTCCAATTCATTTCAACATTGCTTTGGTCATATTGCATTCATTACTCAACAATCTTCAAACATCAATTTCATTTCTCTTATCAATCTTTTAACACCATTTACAATTAATTCTAATCCTTCCATCTTAAGCTCAGGTCCAAATTTGTTTTCTCAATATCCAATATTGAGTTCTTTCCTGACTCTCCCCTTTCCAGATCTGATCCCTAGTGGTTCATGGAAGAACCGAGAGTTCTGAAATGAGTTAAGAGACATCTAGACCACCACTGGACAATTTTCATCCAGTTTCCATTTTAGAGAAAGTGGTAGAGAAGATAGTTGTTTGACAGCTCCAGAGACTTCTGAATAAAATGGATTGCCTGGACCCCTTTCAATCTGGATTCAGGTCCAGCTATGGGAAAGAGACAACCTTGGTGAGATTGAGGTAGTACAAAGAATGAAATTGAAGTAGTACAAACATTCTCACCCTTCTCTCAGTAACCTTGAAGACTATAGACCATGATTTTAATTTGGTTTTAAATTGGTCTTATATTCGGTTTTTATTTAATACAGCTTCCTAATATTTTCTCTTAATATATTTTAATGTTTGTGATTATGCTGTTTTAATTTGCTGAATACCACCCTGAGTCCGTGAGGAGAAGGGCGGTATAAAAATCTAATTAAATAAATAAATAAATAAATAAATAAATAAATAAATAAATAAATAAACTACTTTGCCGAAGAAGCGAGGGAAGACCACAGGTAGGTCCAGGAGAACACCAACAACCCAGTGGAGACATGGGCGTGAATACGAAGTCAAACCTTTGAAACTGGTCACCCGCAGCATCACTCACACACAGGAAGATTA
>JANHFO010006241.1:116797-128117 GCA_032468095.1 Pareas carinatus | reverse complement strand
AAACCTGATTATTCATGAGATTGGATTGAAGGATGGAAAAAGGAGACATTTGCCTCCTCCCATAAAAGGGGCCGTACCAGGGGTTGTAGCATGATTTAAATGTATGTATGTATGTATGCATGTATGTATGTAGGTAGGTATGTAGGTATGTAGGTATGTATCTGACATTGAAAAAGATGTAGAAACCAGAAAAATCAAAATGTAAACGACATTCACTATGAAATGTATATACCAATAAAAATTGGTATATACCAATAAAAAAAATAAACCGCCAAAGAAAAAAAAAGAATAGAATTCTCCTATCTTATACAGGAACTCCTTAACTTAACGGCCACAACTGAGCTCAAAATTTCTGTTCCTAAGTTAAACAATGAAGTGAATTTTGCTCCATTTTACGACCTTTCTTGCCACCATTGTTAAGTGAATCATTGCAGTTGTGAAGTGAGTAACACGGTTGTGAAGGGAATCTGACTTCCCCATGGACTTTGCTTGTCGGAAGGTTGCAAAAAGGGATCACGTGACCCTCTCGGGAAACAGCAACGGTCATAAATATGAGTCAGTTGCCAAGCGATTTTGATCACATGACCATGGACATGCTGTAATGGTTGTAAATGTGAAGAAAATGGTATAAGATTGGACAATGGCTCAAACAAATAACAGGAATAAGATAGGAAAAAAAACCGGAATTGATTTTACTAGAAATGTCCAGGTAGAAATTTGATAAAAATATAAGGGGTGATGAGCGAGAGAGAGAGAGAGAGAGAGAGAAGAGGTAAAAGGAGAGGTAGGATGAAAGTTAGAGATAGAGGGAAGAGCTGGAAGAAAGAAGAGAAGGAAAAGAAGGAGGTGGGAAAGGAAGAATGGAAGGTGTGAGAGAAAGATAGAATGAAGAAAAAGGATGAGAAAGAAATAACAAAGTCGTGGATAGATACGTAAAACATAAAATACACAATGTAAGGAGATCCCCATGAACATTGTAATGACAGACCAAACAGGAGCCGAATAGTCACAGGAATTTCAACCTCCTCCCTCCAAAATACCCAGAAAAGCCCATAAAAATTCAACCGTGGCCCAATATGTAGTACAGCAGGGATCTCCAACCTTTTCAAGTTTAAGACTTGTTGACTTCAACTCCCAGAATTCCCCAGCCAGCACTGTACTTTTTTCAGTGATGTTGACACTTTGAACAGTCACTAAACAGACTGTTGTAAGTCGAGGACTACCTGTATTTGTGTAATCCAGGGGTCTGTAAATCTAGCAACTTCAACACATAAAATTCATTGTGGAACCAATCGGAATCTTTTACTAGGCTTAGTAATAAAGTCGTGCATAAAAAATTGGGTAAGATTACAGCTCAACAAACAAATAAGGGAAGCTGGCACGTTTGCAATGAAACTGAATTGGCACCTGGAAGTGGGGGGGTATCCAAGAACATTTAAATATAGAATAATCTGGGAAAAAACCCACCTCCGCTGATTAAGAACATTTTAATCACACGGCCTGATTTCATGTACTTGCACCAGTCATTCTCTCAGAGCTTTCCAATCCAGTTTTTGTTGTTGCCTGCCAGTCCAGGAGAAGACAGGAATTTAGTAGCTGAGGCAGAAGTGGTAAAAATTCAAAATACAGATGTCCCCATTAAGCGACTGCCTCGTTTAGCAACTGCTCGCAGTTTCAATGGTCATGAAAAAGTAATTTTGCCCCCAATCCTCACCTTTATAACTGCCCCAAGGCTGAAGTTAAGAACATAAACACAGTGGTTTTAGTTAGTGACTGCTGTGCTTAATGATTGAGTGATTGGCACCAGTTGTCGTTGATAAATGAGGACTATCTGTAGACTTTGAAAGCTCCCACTGGATCTCTTCAAGTTTGAAAAGGAGAGATGGATGATGTTCAGCTTAAATTCAGAGGGATGGCATCGTTTGCCACAAATGATTTGATATGTGACAGGATGAAGTGCTTTGTGACATGATGATTGTACCTCATGACATGACGACATGATGAATATACTTTATGATTATAAATGCACCTAATATGTAGATGACATGATGAATGTACTTTATGATAATGAATAGATCGTAGGATTGTAACCACAGTTTGTCAATTGTAGCCTGTATATAAGTATTGAGCATTTACACTGGAGAAAAAGTCCTTGTGTGTCCAAACACTTGGCCAATGAATAAATTTCTATTCTATTCTATTCTATTCTATTCTATTCTCCAGCTCTCCTTCCTCTCCTTTCCTCCCCTCTCCTTCTCTCTCTCTTCCTCCCTCTGTCCCCTCATCTTCTTCAGATCCCCCCCTCTTCCTCCCCCACTCCTCCTCTCCCTTCCCCTTTTCTACTTCCCGCTCCCTTTCTTCTCCGGTTCCTTCCCCGTCTCCCTCTCTGCCTTTAGGAGCCCTGAATCACAGGATAGGAGAGCTGATGGCACATACCAAGAGATAAAAGGAGAATTGTCTGGGTCTGGGAGTTTGTGGTGATAATCCAAATTTGCCCTAAATAATTTCTTCTTCAAATAAACTAGAAGTGCCACTCGATCATTGCTACATTGGCAGAATTCACACACCCATGACTGAACCACAGCTTCCGGAGTAGCTGTACTGGTGTACTTACAGCAGTTGGTTTATTGACCCTTTAAAGTCACAACGGTACCGAAAAGAGTCACTTATGACCAGTTTTCACACTTACAACCATTGCAATGTCCCCCATGGTCACAAGATCAAAATTTGGGACGCTTGGCAACTTTTATGATGGCTACAGTGTCCCCGGGTCCCCTTTGGCGACCTTCTGACAAGCCACAGCAATGGGGAAGCCAGATTCACTTAACCATGTTACTAACTTAACATCTGCAGTCATTGACTTAACAACTGTGGCCAGAAAGGGCGTAAAATGGAGCAAAAATCGCTTAGCAACTGTCTTGCTTAACAACAGAAATGTTAGCCTCAAGCTGAGGACTATCTGTACATGTTTGAGGATGCATGTAATCCTCCCCCAAAGACCTCATTTTTCCTGATAGGCATTCTGAGGCCTTGTTAAACGTCTTTCTCTCCCACGATAAGTGGAGTCTGATTATTTGGAGCGATAGCTCCCCATGAATGAATAGCAGAGATGGGGCTGTAAAACAAAGAGCAGGCTTTGTCTGCGGATGAATTAAGATAGCATGTGGGTGGCTGGTGAATAGCAGAAATTTCCTTCAACCTCCTGTCACTGAGCTTTTCTTGTGCTTTTCATTTCAAAACCTCAACCCAACCGTAATACTCAGAACAAAGAATTATTTGCAATTTAAAAGAGTTGGGCAGAAATGAATATTGCTTGCATATAAGTGAAGGAGGAGGAAAGCGTTTTTACCAATACGAAGCCTGAGTTAAGGCTGTGTAGAGTTGTAGCCAAACTGAGCAGAGCTGCTGATATTTCTCGAGGTGCCTTTGAAAGGAAACAGAACAAGGAGAGTCAAAATCCTGAATGGAATTACGCAAATTAAAAGAGCAGAGATGTATACAAAGAAGCAAGGGGTTCTTAGCAGTTGAAGTCACTGGAGACTGGAAAGTTAGTTCTTAGTTCATTTTTTGTGTTGGTGGTTTCGTGCTACACCTCTACTTCCCCTCCTTACAAGAGATTCATTCCCATCTGTACATATTATTGAGAAAATAATTTACTGTTACAACCCAGATTCTGGGTCCAGCTTTTTCTGTTCATGGGAAATCCAGTGCCTTCTAGTCCAGTGACCCCCAACCATTTGGGCACTGGAGGTCAGTTCCATGGGAAAAGGTTTTTCCGCGGATCAGTGGCGGCATGGTTTTTGTATGCTGCCTGCATCTTGTGAATGGGGCTTGACTTGTTTGCGTGGCCCAGTTGCTGGCATCCTGCATCTCGGTGCCAGTCCATGGATTGGGGGTTGGGGATCCCTGTTCCAGTCAGCATGACTCCTGGGGACTGCCTTAACAAGTCCCTGCAGGTTTTTTGGGCAAGATTTCAGAAGTGGTTTGCCATTACTATTTTTTTAAAATTGAGAAAGAATGAGTGACCAAAGGTTGCCCAGCTGGATTTGGGCCTAAAATGAGACTAGAACCCATGGTTTCTTGGTTTTTAGTCTATTGCCTTAGTCATTATACCAACCTGGCTCTCCTCTTGGGAATCTAATTTTCATTTCAGGAAATATTTTTCAACTTCATTGCATGTCTTCCTCCCTGTTTCCAAGGGAGTTACAGTCCACATTTACCGCATTTTGAGATAAATTTAGCTTGTTGTACAGTGGAACACGTTTATACCATGAACCACGTACGTCTTTGAACACTGCAGTTAAGTGTTTCTTTCACAAATAGGCTTAAAAATGAAGTTTTATACAAGGAAAGACCTGGGTTAAGGAGAACTGCAGCACATACTTTTGTGTGTTTTCATTTATGGACACATAAGAAATCGTACGGGACAGATTAGTAATATGGATATGACTGGAAAGAGACAGATTTGTCCAAGCCAGCCCCATTGCAGAAAACGCTGTGACCTTGTAAACTAAGAAGTCATCTTCTTCAGGATTGTGAGACCTTCTAGGATCTTAACTATGTTCAGTAGGCTCTAAACCAAGACCGGAGGGGTAAACTCCCAATTATTGCCTCCATTGCTGAGGCCCTAATTTTAAAAATTCAGTACTTTTGTCTCTGTCCAAGGTGCTGACACTGAACTTTCAATGCATGCTTCAACCCATGTCTGTTGGGTTCTACCTTTTGTATGGGATTGGGATTTGCAGGTACTTTGCAGGCCAGTCTCTCCTTTCTAGCTACTGATTATTCCATATTCTGCTTGAGAGTTTATTCAGAGTCTCTTTTCTGACGTGCCGATTCCTATGGCTTTGTATAACATACTAGGATGATTACTTCATGTTTTATGTTAAGTCCAGCAAGTATATTTAACATAAACATCGGTGGCTAAATTCAAATAGAATGCTAACTCCTATAGATGAAATAACAAAATATAACTGATATGTTCATCTGATATGCTTTACTTAATGAATAGACCATGTGACAGTTAATGTGGTTGCTTAGTTTGTCCAGCGAACCAACAATTGAGTTTCTACAACAAACTGAACCCCAGATCACATTTTGTTGAGCAAGTGCAGACAGTGGAGTTCATTAAATAAACCAAGATTTACTGATGTTCCTTGTAGCATTTATTTTGCTAATTCAGATGTAAAATTATAACTCAACTCTCTTCTAAGTAACATGACTAGGATTCTATTTCATTGGAAAGGCAATAATTCTATTAATAACTGCTAGGTGATCAAAATTTAGTTGAGTTGGTCTTAAATGAGAATATTTTGATCTGTTAAATTTCTTTAGGTGCATCTCTCTGCAATATAGCCCTCTCAGTAGTGACTCTCAGTGAAACAAGCTCATTTGGTAGCATCATCTTCTAATGGATTTCCATTCAATGATATTTTTTCCCAAACTAGTACTTTGCACATGTATAGATCTACAATACTCAAAGAAATTGTAGTCTTAATATATTTGTGGCCACTAACCAGATGTCTGCTTTCAGGTGGATGCTTGACATCATGTAGCCCAGTATACTACTCAAGTACAATTTCCAATATGACTTATCATTCACCATGCTGGCAAAGGCTGCTGGGAATTATACTTCAGCAGCCACTGGAGGCTCACATATTCTTTACTCCTTTAAGTGCTTAAATAACTCCATTATTTAAGATGATTGCAGTCTGAGTTTTTTATGAATATACTATACTCTTCTACTCATTAAAATGCCTAGTAGAAATATATCATTATTACCCTTCCCATCTTTCCTATTACTTATTACCTATTACCTGTTCTCTTATTTGTATGACAATAACTGTTGCTTACATCTTAAATATATATAATAGTTGTGTCCTTTAGTAAACTAGATTGACTTGTAGAGTGATTGCTAGTATTCTGTGACTGTTCAATATAGACTGTCCCAAACCTATAAACAAAAATTGTATGGCATGATGAATGTGTTTTGTGACATGGTTTGTCACAAATGTTTTGACATGTGACATGATGAAATGCTTTGTTAGATAATGATTGTACATCATAACATGATGACACGATGAATATACTTTATGATTATAAATGCACCTAATACGTACATGTCATGATGAATGTACTTTATGGTAATGAATGTATCATAGGATTGTAACCATTGTTTGTCAAATATAGTCTTATGATTGTAACCACAGTTTGTCAATTGTAGCCTGTATGTAAGTATTGAGCACTTACACTGGAGAAAAATACCTTGTGTGCCCAGACATCAATCAGTCAATCATTTAAATTCATATTCTTTTTCATTTGTCCCTTTACTTGTTAGAAATGATTAGCTTGCCAAGTTGCTTTTCATTTGATCCGCTCATAAAAGGAGGTAGCATGTGCGAGTTTGGCATAGTAGTGAAGGGACTGGCTTAGAAATCAGGAGACCCTGAGTTCTAATCCCACCTTAGACATGAAAGTCAGCTGGGTGACTTTGGACCTATCATCAGGAGACTGTGAGTTCTAGTCCTGCCTTAGACCAGCTAGGTGACTTTGGAAAAAATCACCAGTAGGCTGTGAGTTCTAGACCCACCTTAGGCAGAAAAGCCAGCTGGATGATTTGGGGCCCAGTCATTTTCTCTCACCCCAGCTCACCTCACAGGGTTGCCCTTGTGTGGAAAATAGGAGAAGGAAGAAGTATTAGTTATATTTGCCACCTTGGGTAAAAATAATAAAGATAGGATAAAAACAAATTTAAGATTAAATAAATGTATTGGCTTAACATACTCAGATGAGAAATGAATTGATTGCATTAGAATCCCAATCATAAGTACATTCAGATTGACCATTCTAATTAACTATAAGTAAACATCAAGTGGTAGTAGTTTCCAAGTTCTGGAAAGCGTTTCTGAAGAGAAATGTCGAGTGGGGGCGTGAGTAGGGGGAAGAGAAGGAAATGCGTAGATACCTCAGTTCTGACACATGCAAGAGTCTCTGTGACAGGTCTATTTAAAGTCCTGGGTTGAATCTGGCCCTCCCAGGGACTGACACTTATTAAACCTTAGCTGTCACTCAAAGCAACTTACAACAAAGCTGCAATGGTTCCCCCCCCAATTCAGTACCTTTTAATCATGCAGTAATAAGATAATAAACAGCAATAATGATGCTCCAGCTTCTAATTGCTGAATGAGGGAGGGAGGAGGCAATAACTTGGAACCCAGAGTACCCACGCTCTCTTCTTTAGTTCCTCCCTTTTTCTTTCAATGAAAGTAAAATCTTATTTGTAGGTCCTGGCAATTCTTCCAGAAATATGAAAAGGCTGTCAAGTTAAAACAAGGCTGGAGCTTCCATGCTTTTCAGATTCCAGGTTTATTAAAAATGAGATCTTTGAGTTGACGCCTCCCCCCTCTTCTCAGAAATGTGACAGGAGAAGATCATCTGGGGAAACTGTGGGATGGAATCCTGAAGGAGCTTTTTTTCAAAAAGCCACTGGACTTCCTTCATTTTACCTTGAAGGTGTTTTGCTCCTCATCCAAAAAGCTTCTTCAGTTCGGACTGAATGGTGGAGAACAGATGGATTTATATACCTTGCAGACATCTGGTCATTGGCACTCTTTCTGAGAGTCGCTGAGGCTGCTTGGAGGTCTATCTGTGCTCTCGGGGTCACCTGAATAATGCAAATGTGTGTGGAACCTTCATGGAACTACTGAAAGGATTGTGTTGACCTGGATAACCATGACCTGAATGACTGAGAATCTCTGTAGACATTTGGGATGGAATGATGTCAGGTAGAGCTGAACCCAAAAGAATCCTCAATTCCTTACTCAATCTAGAGTTCTTTTCAGTTGATGGAACGAGGATGAAAAGTCACTCATTTGTTGCTCACAGAATGGAGCTACGTCATTCTTCTCCCTCTTCTCAGCTCTTCAGCATTTATATTTACATTTCCAGGTGCTGGAAGAGGCCCTCAAAGTTCACATAAAGGCATTGGGAGAGAGGATGTGGAATCAGATCCACTGAGTATAATCTCAGTCAGAGATACACTATAAATTGGTGCTTGGGGATCTGAATGGAGATAACCAAGCTGAATCTCAGCATCATACAATTACCGTTCATCTGGAGACCATATGGCCTTATTGCTCCACTGGCAATTGGATTGATAGCAGTTCCTCTGAAGAAGAAGCAGACCTGTGATCTGGGGGTCCTCCTGGACTCTGTAGCTTCTGCAAATTAAGCCAGGCTAGGGGAGACTTTCCCCAATTCCAATCGATGCACCAACTGGTGACAGTAACACATGTCTTTGTTATCTCTTGGAGAGACCATTGTGATATGCTCTACATAGGGCTGACCTTGAAGATTACTGAGAAGCTGTAATTGGTACAAAAGACAGTGATCCACCTGTTGGCAGGTGAGAATTGCAATTCTCATATAGTACATCAGAACGTTTAGAAACAAGCTTTGTGATGCATATCAATGGGCTGGTTTTGACCTAGAAATCCCTACAGGTTTGGTCTCCAGGTTTAGCAGGACTTCTGCCCTGAAATGAAACCAACCCATTGCATCGTGAATGGGCTTCATGAAGTTTCCCCATAATGGGAGACTTGAGGATGGTAGCAGGAGTCACTGCTTTCTCATTTATAGCCTCATCTCTTTGGAATAGCTTCTCTCCAGAGATTCATAGGATGCCATTTCTCCTGACATTCAGGAAGACAGTGAAGACTGGACTGTTTTACAAGGTTATAAATAATGTTATTGGGAAGGCTATAGTAGTGATGGGTGCACCGTTGGAAGACTTGAAAGACCTGAAATAATAAAGAATAATAGAAGAAAGTATGAGCAGCTCAGGACTACTGTGGAGTCTTGGTGCTCTCTGGACTTGGCAAGTTCCTAGGGGGTCCGCAGACAGGTCAAGAAAAATTTGGAAAAAGTAACATACATGAATTGTCAATTAGTAATTAGTTGAATTTGTGGGAATGGGATCCACCATGTAGCAATGACATGTTTTGGGATCCACAGCTTGAAAAAGATTGAAAATCTCTGGCCTAATGATCCTAGTGCCCAAATTATGACACATTTCCGCCAATATGGCCTTCTTGATGGGTGAACCAATTCTTCAGCCACATAGCCATTAATGAAAATTGTGGGAGTTCAAGTCTACATATATGGAAATTATCTGGGAACAGTTGGAAAACACTGATTTCATATTGGCAAGCCATACCCATAAGTCATAATAGTTCACCAAATCATAATGGCAGATACATCTGTAGGATCAATGGCGTGATATGCAGCAGTAAAAGGAGAGAAAAAATACTTTCTTTTCACTGCAAGCATATCCCAGTGTAGTGAACTTCCCTACACTGTAATACTTCAAAAGCATTCATCATACACATAGCGAAGACTGGCCTCTTGAAACAAAAAACACACTAAATGGATCGACCCACTCGCCTATTGAGTAACCTATCTGTTTTACAAAAGAATAAAAACTAATGTTAAAGCCAAATGAAATTGACCCTGAATTCATATGGTATCAAGGATGAGAAATCTTGTGTCGAATAACGCTGCATTTATCGAGAGAGGAGCTACAGGATTGATGATGATACCACATAGAGTATGCATATCATTCAATAGCAATAGACTAGGTATACTATTCAAATTCCAAAGCCAAGGGAAAAATCCAGTTTTTATATTATCCCTGTCTTATACTAAACAGCAAGCCCGGTTTAACAGTTTGGGTTTTTCTTATGAACTCTTCCTAAAGAGCCATAACTGAATATGTTTATTATGCTGATGGTATAACATTTGTTCTTACTATTAAGCCTTAATCAAACAAACACCATAAGACTGAGATGTTTGGACGTTAAATTGTTTTGTTTTAAGATTCTTAATAATTCTCTCTGTTCTTCTACTACCCCTAGTGTAGCTTTCACAGAGCCTGTGCGTGAAAGACAAGGAGGCATGCCTTCAGCTTTTCCTAGACAGCCCAGAACTGGCTCCATCCTGCTATCATCCTACATTCACTCAGAATCAAAGGTGCCAAGTCAAAACCAAGACTCTTTTGATGTTCCCAAAGTCAACCTGTCAGGTGGGGTAGCCGTCAGTTTATGGCCACATGATGCAATCGGAGGAAGCCTCAGAATGCCACAGAAGAAAAAGCTTTTGCGGCGTAGCAGCAGTGTCACCGCAGAAACAACGGGCCTTGAGATGTTTCTTGGGAAGGAGAAAGCTGCCGTCAGTGTATTACGTTCAGAGGTTTCTGAAGCAGCCGACTCAAAATTAGAAAAAAGAGGAGGACTTCCTCTGGGCAAAAAGCTATCCAAAAGTTATTCCCAAAGTTCCATGAACATCAGCATGAACAGTAGAAGGTCTTTCCTCTGGAATGCTGTCCAAAAGGAGCCCGAGCAATACAGAACGCTGCCATTACGAAAACGAGACGCGAGCAACTGGAAATGCCGCAGCCCTTTTAGCTCTTGTTTCCTAACGACGGGAAATGCTGATGATGATGATGAAATTGAATACGCAGACAGCACTCAGCTCTCCTGCCTCTGTCAACCAGAGATGCGGTGCACCGTAAAAGAATTAACTCCTCAGATTTCTCCTGCCAGGAATGAGGAACAGAAAGAGAAGGGTGTGGAAGTCCTCGGAGAAGCAGGAAACAGTCAAGAAGGCAAAAGCAGAAATCAGCCAGATCTGAGCGACATGTCCTTTGATGCACAAATTGCAAGACTCAGTGCCATGAAAGAGAAGAATTATGCGGTGCCTGATGGATTCTTTGCAGCACAAAAGGATGCCAATGAGCTACTCTGTTTGGTCCGGTCAAGTGTAGGCAAGAAGGAGGATCATCCAGAAACATATGACCTTAAACTTTCTCAGTACAAACAACTGTTATCTGTAGAGTCACAACAGTTGGGAAGTGCCTGCAGGAAAATGGCCATGGCTGAAAAAGGCCCAGAGGAAATGCTTGTGGCGATGACTTCAAGCTTTCAAGTTCTCTGTTGCTTAACGGAAGCCTGCATGCGTTTAGTTAAAATCATGAACTCTGAAGCACAGCAGGAGGAGATTCTAGCGAAAGTAGATGAGGTTGTAATCAACTACATTTCTCTTCTAAAGGCGGCTGAAGCAGTGTCCGGAAAGAGTTCGAGTAACTCTAGCATCAAACTTTTGGCTCGTCATTCGACCACCATGGCCACTATTGTAAGCACACTAACACGTTCTCTTAAAACGCTTTTAAATAAATAAACAGGAGTCACTTCATAATCTATCTCTTCAAAGCCATACATTTAAAAACTCTTTTATTTACTATGTAAAAACAAAAATTAACAAACAT
>JANHFO010006241.1:47792-58930 GCA_032468095.1 Pareas carinatus | reverse complement strand
GAATATAAATTTAAAAAGGGGGTGAATAAAATTATTTCCAATAAATAAGTAATTAAAATACTATTCATCTAGTATATTTAAGGTTGTATAAGGCAGGGGTCCCTCAACGCCCCCCGCTTCAGTCTGTGGATTGGCACCAATTCGCAGCATGCCAACAACCGGGCCGCGCAAGCAAGCCAAGCCCCATTCACAAGATGCAGGCAGCATGCAAAACTACGCTCCCCTCCGGTCCGCAGAAAAACCTTTTGCCGTGGAACCGCTCCCTGGTGCCCAAAAGGTTGGGGGCCACTGGCATAAGGGCATCTCCTGTGGGCAAAGACTCAACTCTTTGGAGAAAAGTCCTACTGCTGTGTTGTCTTGTGCATTCAAGGGGGCACTAGAGGCCTTCCTTTTTTCCAAGAAGCTTGTCAGGAGTCGGAAAGGGGGAATTTTTCTTTATACCTACTGCCTTACTCTATGGATACCTGCAGAATTCCATATGAGTTCCATGGCTGATTTTTTAAGGGAATCCTCTCTGTTTTGCTAATGTTGGCAGCTTTCAAGCTCCTGGAACATGCTCAACAGCCTTAGTTTTGCTTCCTCGTGCAGAGAAGGCATGCAGTTCTACAATCATACCCATCTGCATACAAGTATCTACATAGGCTTCATCATTTTAGCCATTGTCTACCCACTGCAGGAGCATTGGTGCTCTGTGGCCTGTACAGGTTACCTGTTGGCTTTTGGATGCAACTCTGGTGTTGATTTTAAAACCCTCTTGTGGTTTGGAACTGATGCACTTTAAGGGCAGCTTCTTCCAAGCAGAATTGGCAACTGGATTGGATTCAAGCATTCCGGATGAAACTGCTGTTGGTTCTCCACTTTTGCAGAGTTGGGTGGGTGAGAACTGCAAGAAGAAGTAGAGGAAGAGGAGGAAGAGAAGGAGAAGGAGGGAGGAGGGGGAGGAGGAACTGGGGGAGGAAGAGAAAGAAGGAGAAGGAGGAGCTCATCCAGTTGTGTCTTACTCTTGGCAGTTCTACGATCCAAGTCTTTTCACCTCTTTCAAGCTTGCATTACTTCTTTGAATTCTTCTATGCTCTGGATGGTGTCAACTTTGATGTTATCCACCCACCGTGTTTTTTTGATGGCCTGGTTTCCTTTTACCATTAGCTCTTCGATTGGAGAACATACCTACTCCAAATGATTAGTTTTTGAAAATGGAACAATTTCAGAAAACTTACGTGAATTTAGACAACCCATTGAATGTTTATTGTAATATATAAATGTTGACTTCATCAATCTTACACCATGAACATTTTAATTACCTTTAGTTGTCACTTGTTGTGAACTGCCCAGAGACTTAATTGTTATCATCTACAAACTGATCGATTTGACTGAAAGGATAAACAAAATTCTATCTCAGTTTTCCAGGAAATTTCAGGAAGTAGGAAGCTTTGAATCTTGTACATTAAAGGCCTCATTCGGTCCTACTTGAATTATCCCCAGAGATATTTATTTTCTCTGTTTCCACCCAGCATGAATGGGAAAGGGAAGCTGGAGAAAAGCCCATAATCAATGCCCTTGATGGGCAAAATTTATATTAATGGCAATCTCAGTCCTGTTTTGATATGGATTCTGCTGAAAACAGTCTGAAATGGAGCTGCACTTTCAATGAAATTTACATTTCTAATTCCCTTTGAAGTATGCTTCCTCATTAATGCAGACCATAGTGGAGTTTCCTTCAATTATCTTCCAGGAGCTGTTTGTCCTGATATTTGCACATATATGTGTGTATATGTATATATATAAATGCATTGTGTATCCTTGTCTGATAAATTGTTCTGCTCTGCTTCCATCTTTTAGGAACCACTGAAGATCTCTTCCAAGATTCAGAAGGACAGGAGGGATCTGAGTTACCTGAACACCAGTTCTCAGATTTGGAAGAGTCTGATAATGATGATGATGATGATGACAATGATGAAGAGGAGGAGGAGGAGGAAGAAGAAGAAGAAGAAGAGGAGGAGGAGGAGGAAGAGGAAAACCAAGAGGAATCACTTGGAAAGCCTTCTGAAACAAAGAACACTTCTCTTCCAGGGAACCCTCCCAAAAGTGCTGTCTCTTCCCAGGAGAAAGACGTCAAGATAACTTTGTCCACAATGGAAGATGCTCCCTCTGGCAATGAGAATGCTGCTCGGTGTTCCCAGGTTGCCTCCTTAGAGCCTGAAATGAAATGGTCAGCTGACAGCTGTGAAGTTGCTGTGTGCCACAGCTTGTTAAGACTTCATCGACCAGCTCTGTCCTCCGGTGTGCTCTCAACTTCGACTGAGAAGGAGCCTGTTAGAAGACCACAGATGCTCTTAGCCATGGGTTTGTCAATCTCCAAAGATATCACGGCCAGGAGGAAGGGTTTCCCAAGCAAGAACTCCGGGGTTAGCAGCAGTGGAAACAACCGGTCCTCGGCTCGAAAGCATCTGTTAACCAAAAATGAAACTTCACCAAAAAGATTGTCATATGCTGGAGAAATGCCCTCCAGTCACCAAGCTCTGAGAGAGTCATTTGTCCTCTGTAATTCATCACCAAGACTTGAGATCTCAACAAGCAGGTACCGCCCTTCGAAGAGAGAGCTCTCGTCGCCATTATGCCTTCTGCCAGCACGAGGAGTTTCTCCGGTGAGATGTATCTCTCCAAATCGGGAAATGTCGTCATCTAGATACTTATCTCTGAAGAAGACGCTGTCCCAGAGCTATTCAGAGCCACCTTCACGGTATCCATCCCCAGGAAGAGAGAATTTGCCTTCTCATAGCCAAATGGCAGCAGATGAAAAAGTACAAAGCCTATGTAAAACTCAGCATGGGATATCATCTTCAGTGCCTCTACCTCACAGGTCCCTTGACAAAGATATGGAGCTGCATGAAGACCCTAAACTGGTAAGCTGTGCTCAGAAATGGGTAAAATCTGGTGCTCCAGATGTTTTTTTCATGGCAACTTCTATTGCCTCGCCTCATTGGCCAGGCTGGCTAAAGTTGATGGGACATAAAGGTCAGCCATATCTGAAGACCCATATATTGCCCAACCCTGTTTTATATTCTTGCTCTACAAGCGGTGGGTCAGGAAAGCTGGAAATGAATATTGTCTAGCTTCAGATCAGAACTATCGTTTTCATGATGTGATCTTTTGGGGTGTGATTTCTTTATTTTTTAACAGAGCATGCAGAAAGAGAGAAGAATAACCAGATGGAATGGAAGATGTTCCTTTAGTTTGTCTCCTTTCCGTCACCTGTTTTGTTGTTTTGTTTTTTGCTTGGTTCTAAATTAAGCACTCCTTATTAAAGTAAGCCAGTATTCTGTGTCCACATCTGTATACTCCAAACTTAAGAGTTGACTTTCTATCTACCTCTTGTCATTGCAGAAGACAGAGTCCAGGAGCCCAACGGTTTCACCAGGCATCATCCAACACCTCTATTTCAGACCTTTCCAGCTGCTCCGCGAAGTACCCCTTCGTGCCCCAAACCGAGTGGAAGACCATATTTTTAGCCATCTCCCTTTGCACTCCCAGCAGTTACCCAGGAGCCCTTGCCCGATGATCCCAATTGGGGGCATCCAAATGGTCCAGGCAAGGCCCACCAGCCAGCCTAGCTTGGGGCATGGGTCCGTGACGTCCCTGCAGGCCAGCTACTTTGAACTCGGCGGTAGCACTTCTGAATTCAACCGGATGAAAGCAAGGGGCAATGAAACCCCAGGCAGACCTGAACCTGCTCCTCCTTCTTCTTCATCATCATCAACAGCCATCTCGCTGTTTCCAAGCGGCATCTACGGGGGAGAGAAAACAAGGACTAGTGAGCTTCAGCCAATCAGATCCAAGGAAACATACAGGGTAAAAAAATGTAGTTCGGAGCAGGAGAGCTGTGCGGACACCCGGATTGGTTCCTGCTCAAAGGGGGAGTGTTCTCCAAAGCCTTTGGCTCGTGGGGAAGGACCCTTCACCAAGACGGGGAAGAAACATGTCGGCAGCTCGTGCACTACTTTCAAACCCACCCGCGCTTTCCTTTCGAGCGTCCCCACGCAGCCACTGGACCGTAGCAGCAGCATGGGCTGCTTGTTGGAACACTCCTCCAGCCAGTCCTCTCACCAGCTCTCCGCCAGGAGAAGGAACCTGTCAGGAGAGCCAGCCCTGGAAGCAGGGACCCATCGGAGAAGAAGTCCATCCTTGGAACATGCTGCAGGCTTTGGCTTGGCCTCAAGCCAAGTGGAGAACAGTACAAGAAATACTTGAGCCTTTGCTCCGTGCTGCCAGCAGCTTCTCAGATGTTAACCACAGACCTTGTTCAGTGCTCTTGGTTTTAGAATAATCCTTGCTAAAGGAAGGTTTCTCTGGTGTCGAAAAACCATCCCTGCTCCCTCCATTTTACTTTCACGTTTACTCGTGCCTTTATCAACGCCCCTTTTGGTTGTGGTTTCTTGACATGCACACAAACACACAAAACCGAAGCTACAAATGTTTTACACTCTGGAAAAGGAGTTAAATCGCCCCTGCCCCTCCATCGCCATTCACCACGTCTGGGCTCCCCGGTAAATGTAGACAGGAAAGAGTCGAGAATCTTTTTCCAAAGGATGCACTGAAAAATGTCTAGGAAGATGGACGCCTCTTCAGAGATACTGATCAGAAACAAAACAAAACAAAACAAAAAAATCCGCTCCCCTGTACAGAAGTTATAACCTCTCCCACACCTCTATTTATTGTTACATGCTTTATTTAATACGTGGTGAAGTGCTTGTTATTTTATAATGGTTCTTTTTTTATTATTATTGTTATTATTTGCATTATTATGATTGCCTGTAAATGTGCTTTAAGGACAGCTGTGACTGTTCCGATTTGGGGTGGGGGGAGAGAGAGAAAGAGAGAAGAAGTGTTTACCCTTGAATCGTTGATGAAATTAGCACTTAACTTTGGGGAGGTATTAATGGCCGTGAGGATGATTCTCTTCTCCCTGTCCCGAAAAAGGAAGGGAAGGGAGGAGGGAGAGAGATTGGAGATTTCAGCAGGTGCCTCCCTAAATACAACCCACGAAAGCACTTTTTAAAAAAGGGACACACAGATCTATGAAGGGATATCCCCTTTTAAGGAAATAAATAAAATAAAATAAAGGAAATTGGAAGGAAATAGAAATATATTGAATGTAAAAAATAATAATAATAATAATAATAGTGTTCTGAGAATGGTCTAGATCTGTTCCTTCTGGCAGCCATTCTTGCTTTAATGCTGACATCCCATGTTGCTGCTGCTTAAATCCATGTGCCCACAATCCTAATAAGGGTGCTTCTTACCAGTCGTGAAAATTGGCTAGTAAATGTTACCTGAGGCTTAGTTGAGAAAACTATTTTTTGTTTTTCTTCTGGTCCGGGGATCTTGGTGTTTCGAAAACGTGCTCTCGAGTATGAGATACATAACCTCGGAGTTGGAAATACAGGTAGTCCTCAACTGACGGCCGCGATTTGAGCCCAAAAATTTCTGTGGCTAAGTGGAAAATCGGTTGAGTTTTGCCCTGTGTTACGACCTGCCTCGGCACATTTGTTAAGTGGATCGCTGCAGGCGTGAAAACAGCGACGTGATAGTTCAGTGAATCTGTTTCCTCCCCCTCGTCGACTTTTCTGGTTTGCAAAAAAGAAAGGCTGACCCCAGGACCCCGGGACCTTGTGACGGTCATAAAGGTGAGTCAGTGGTCAAGCATCCGAATGTGAATCTCATGACTATGGGGATGCTGCAGCGGTTTCAAGGGTGACAAATGGTCGCTTTCCCCCCCAGTGCTGTTGTAACTCAGTCACTAAGTGAGCTGTTGTAAGTCGAGAACTACCTGTATGTCCCTGCTTTTTAAAAAAAAATGGTCCCAAGTTTTTTATACCAAAAAATAAAGTAAAATACAATAAAATCCATATCTCACCCATTTCCATTTTTGGAAACTGGCAGGGGGAAAGAAGAAATCCTTGGTTTCTTCTAACAGATTCCGTTGGATCTATCCTCTTCCCATGTGAGTGAGCAAACTCTAAGACAGAAGTCTCCAACCTTGGTCCCTTTAAGGCTTGTGGACTTCAACTCCCAGAATTCCCCAGCCAGCCTGTGGTGTCAGTCCGCGAAAAAGTTGTGGATTTTTTTTAGAATTTGTTATTAGTTTAAACACAAAATCAAACCAAAAACAAACAAAGCAAACATACAAACAAATAAAATTAGTGCTTCAAAGATTTCGATCAGCATCAACCATCTGGGTATAAATTTTACATTTTCACAAATCTTCAGCAGTGCCTATTTCATCTTACTAGTACATTTTCAAATCTACTCCTTCCACTTCTTGTCTAACCATCTGTAGAAATTATTCCATGTTTTGAAGTGTACCGATTCTTCTTTGTTCCTCAACGTCAAATTTAATCTATCCATCTCCGCACAATCTAAAAATTCCTTAATTTTCTCTTCATCTTGTATAACTTTTTCATATTCTGGAAGTTGAAGTCCACAAGCCTTAAAGGGACCAAAGCTGGAGACCTCCGCTCTAAGAGACCCACGATGGACCAGGACTTCGGTGGGGTGCAAGCCATCAGCAGAGGTCTCCTCACCGATCCAAATTAAGGGCCTGCTTATGCTTACATCTGCCCCTGCCATAGCTATATCCCTGATTTCGTGGTGGATTTGTCTCTATTAGATCATCTCCCTCTGAAAGATGAGGCTGCTCACAGGTTTGATATCTTCCAACGAGGTGACGTTTTGACCTGTATACAGATAGTCCTTGATTTATGACTACCATTAAGCTCAAAATTTCTGTTGCTGATCAAGACATTTGTAAAGTGAATTCGGGGGCCCCTTTACTTGTGAAATGAAGCTACTGCAGTTGCTCCGTGAGTGACATGATGGTTAAGTGAATCTGGTTTCCCTTTGCTTCTCAGAAAGTCACAAAAGGTGATCCCATGACTACGGGACACTGTAACGGTCACAAATATGAGACCAGTGCCAAGCGTCTGGATCTTTTGATCCCCTGTCCACGGGGATGCCACTGCAATGTTCACAAGAGTGAAAAGCAACCATAGGTCCCGTTTTTCAGTGCCGTTTTAGCTTCCAACCGTCACGAAAAAAATAACCATTGTAAGTCGAGGACTAGCTGTAATCTCAAACCAGCAGCGTCATCCTGGACGGGAGACCCTAAAAACTGAAAACAGCATTACTTTTAAGACCTCCTCCGTAGGAAAAATATTCCTTCAGACTTATGAAGAAAATAGCGAACTCCCTTGATTTGGTTTTTGTGTAACTTCTCTTCCCAGATAGCTGCAAAGAGGTTATGATATAGAGCAGGGATTTTCAAAAATTTTCAAGCTGTGGACCCCAAAACACGTCGTTACTCCATGGAGGACCCCATTCCCACAAATTCAACTAATGACTAATTGACAATTCATGTATATTACTTTTTCCAAATTTTTCTGCCTGCCTTGCCACATCTCCGCGATGCAGCGGTGAATATTAAGTCCTTTATTTTTTTTTAAAAAAAGAGCAGTTCTAAGAAGTGCCCACCCAATGGCTAACCAACTGGTGCCACATACAAATCATGCCAGTGTCATGCAATTCTGCCTCGTTCATAACCATGTTAAAAGTGCAACTTAAGAGGGTGTGCTCAGCCTGTAATTTGAAGAGTCTGTATGGAGTCTGTACAAATGCTTTTCCAAATGAAGCCAGCCCCTTCGCTCCACAATCACCAGCCTCACAACAGAACCACAAATATTTTTTTTCCCGGTGGACCGGTCCTTTGCTACCTGAGATGTTTTGAATTTACTGTCTGCATGCTCTCTTATTTTCCCCCCAAAATGGGAAAAGAAGAGGGGGGAAAAACAAATCCTGAATGAATTCATTTTATTAAGCTGGCTTGACAAAGCCATGAACTGTTGGGTTTTGCATAGAGGGAGAACCCAGAATGGGTCAAATAATCTTCAGAGATGTATCATTTTGTGTATTGTGTTAAGGAATTTATGAAAACGGGATGTTTGGCCTTTGTGTTTGGCTGGTTTCGTGTGCATTTAGTCAAGGTAACGTCGACATTGTGGTATGAAAGCGACCAAACCCAGCCTGGAATTGCAGTTGACTGGGAAGCTCCATGACTGGCCTTCAACATTTTCCCTATGTTTACTTCTGCTTCCGATGCCTCATTCGAGGCTGAGGTCCAGCATGATGGTGCTGTTGTGTTTGCACTGGAATCCATCATCCATAGCAAGACTTTGAAGGGGGGGATCTAATTCGGTTTTCTCCTGAGGCAGATCACGGGGTGCAAACATCTACTACTGGATTAAATGGAATGGATCGAACCGACAGAAATCGGCACTACCTTGTATTGACTTCAGAAGATTCCCCCTGCCCCGTCCAGCACTGAAGAAGCAATCCTTGGATCTTCATCTCTGTGGCAATTGCTGGACAACAGTATTTCATCTCCACTGAGCCTTTGAATTCCTGGGTCATTGATTTCATTTCCTCCTTCCCAGTTGGCTTTCCGCGCAGCTCTCTATGGACCAAATGGTTTTTCAGTATTGTAAATGTACATGAGCCACGATTGGACACTCCCATGCCTTTGATCCATTCATGCTTTAACTGTGCCCGGTTTCATTTGGGGGCTAGATCAAATGCAACATGACGCTTAGGGCTGCCTGTTTTCCTTTCGCCTTCTTCTCATTTAGATGCAGTGGAATAATACACGTTTCTTTTACCTTGCAACGGATTCTATGATTTGTGGTGGAATCTAGATTCCCAGAGGAAATATTAATAATTAGGGTGTGCTTATTTTATTTTATTTTTTGCTGTTGTTCCGATACTGTTCTGTCTACCTTCAGTGCTCTGCAAATGGAAGTACATTTTTGTTAGGAGGTTTTGGTGTTACCGCTTCATATACTGGCATGTCGTTTGATAAAGGCATTTTAGTTTGGGGAGGCGGATCCTGAGATCTCTGATTGGGACCACAATGCTCGTAGCATAGACTGGTAATAGCAGAAGACCCAACACACTATGCAATGCATTGTAACTTTTTGTGAGCGCTCTTCTCATGTTTTAGAAGGCTCTACTTGAATCCCCCCTTTTCATTTCTTGACTGAGAACTAATGTTTGCCTAGATCCTGGATAACTGTACCAGCAAACCTGCCAGCAGCCTCACTTTGACCTTAGCTTGGCATAGTTTATACTTGGCATCATCCAGTTGCTCTGGGCTCCAGCTCCTGTGAGCTCTGGATTGCTTACCCAGTAGCATGGGACTGTTAAGACTTGCAATCCTAAATACCTAAAGGCCACCAAGGTGTTACCCTTGTTTGATAAGAGTGAGCCTTCTTTTGCATAATGAGCATTCATTGTAGACACAGAATCAGATCTCAGTTTGACTTTTCTGCCAGTGGAGTTTCGATTTCCTTAATAGGATCTGGGGTGGCGCAGTGGTTAGAATGGGGTATTGCAGGTTGATTCTGCCAACTGCCAGCAGTTTGATCCTCACTGACTCAAGGTTGACTCAGCCTTCCATCCCTCCGAAGTCGGTAAAATGAGGACCCAGATTGTTGAGGCCAATAGGCTGACTCTGTAAACAGCTTAGAGAGGCCTTAAAGTTCTATGAAGCGGAATATAAGTCTAAGTGCTATTGCTATGGCTAATTAATCAGAGGCCAGCTAAAGACGCGGGTTAAAAAGCATTAGTTTGAGATACAGGAAAAATCAACAAAAGCTGTCCTCTCCCATCACTTTCTTTTCTTTCCTTTGCCAGCCATATAATCTTCTCGGTCTCTAGGGCATTTCTTGTTGGCCAACTGAGGACGTTGGTTGGCCAGATGGAGTTAGCTTCTCTGATGGCAATCTACTCAACACACTAAGGGCTCAATTGTATGGTGCTGAGCACTCTAGGCAGACCTAGCAAAGCCTTAAGAAGGTGCTTCAGTGGAAGCACTTAAAATCGCCCCATTAAAAGTGAAGTCCTGGGTCAATCACAACATTGCGGTGCTATAAGGAAAGTTAGGAGACACTTATGACTAGCTGGCCCTCATCATCTCAGACCAAGAAAATTGAACACAATCGCATTGCTATTAACATCTTTATCGAGGTCGTTCCCCCCCAAACGTGTTGCATCCCAGGGTTTATTTCAGAGTAAATATCTCTTGAGTATAATGCCGTTCGTTTTCACGTAAGATCTGTATGATCTGTCAACAGAATGTTTTGATCCAAACTGTCCTAAATATTTTGAGTACTCTAGGAATATTTTGAATTCAGAATGCTCAAAAAAACCCTAACAACCAAGAAGTCAGTTCGGCGCCCAAAACAGCTGCTCCACAGTAAAAACAGACCGTTTTAACCTGGGGTTATTCTGAATTTGAATTGATTCTTTTGTGCACCCCAATTGAACAGGTTGAAAAAGAAAGAAGAATTGTTTGCAAATCTTTGGAAAAATCTTTATAGATAGATAGATTGATTACTGGGTTTTGTCAGTCTACAGGGATGGTACTAGTGTTTTCGTTTACGAGTATTTCCATTGGTACTTTGGGGGGCCCCCTCCTGCTTTTATCTACCTGCAAGCCAAATAATTCCCCCTCCAAAGTGGTGATGACTTCAAAGTCAGTGGATAGCTTTGTGTTCTCAACATGGTTTATTACTAGCGTCGTCCTCTCCGAAAAGGCAAATGTTTAAGCCCTTTGATAAAGACTGTTCGTTGAAAGATCGGCCTTTCGAAAATGGCTTGCTCTCTTGAGTTAATTGAAATGTAGGCCATACGATGTATTGGTTTGGAGGAAGGGTGAAATACCCAACCAGGTTTTGTCGCAAGAGTGATTCATATGAAGAGGCACGATTTGTGTTCCCGAGTTACAGGAAAACCCATTCATGATAGCATGGATCTCCTTTTCAAGCTGCCTTTCCTGAAAATACCACACAGTCAGAGGACTTGATTGCCTCACCTGTAAAAGGGACCAAATTATACCGGCGTCCCCTCCTCTACTGATTGTCTCCGTGATATAGTTGTAGGAGTCAGGATTATTGCAGTTTCTCAGTAAATGTCAATGGAAGATATTTGACTGGTCTAGACCAGAGGTCTCCAACCTTGGGCCCTTTAAGGCTTATGGACTTCAACTCCCAGAATTCCTCAGCCAGCTATGCTGGCTGAGGAATTCTGGG
>JANHFO010006241.1:30615-40949 GCA_032468095.1 Pareas carinatus | reverse complement strand
AATTCTAATTCTAATTCCAATTCCAATTCCAATTCCAATTCCAATTCCAATTCCAATTCCAATTCCAATTCCAATTCTAATTCTTTCCATGGGTTTACATTAAACAGAACTATTTCCTGAGAAATATTTAGAGAAGTACCTAGGATTAAACCAAGGCAATCTAACTAAGGTTTGTGGCAACAGAACCCCTTTGCTAATAAACACATTTCCCCATTGACTTAATGGGGGTCTTCACAATACAGAAATCTTCCCTAAAACGGTAGGGAGGTTATTGACAACCTGTTGCAACATGCCTCAGTGTGTGATGGGAACTCAGCCACTCTTAGTATTTTTTCTGGATCAGGTCTCTGCTTAAGACATAATATGATTTGTTGGATGTGTGCTCTGGGCATTACAATTATGTTTGTTTGCATGGGTTTAGGATGTCGTGTGTTATTTCTCTTGGACCGCCGAGCTCCTGAAAGTTAAATCTTCAGTGAATATTGCTGGAATGTAGGCATAATGCTGACTGTTTATTTGATTGTATAATCCACAGGATCTTATGCTTTCCGGAACTGAATTCATCAGAAAGCTCTCTCCGAGATATCAAAGTCTTCCACGGGAAAAGAACTTCCGGAAGGTGAAGGGATCAACGGGGGACTTTAGGACGCTCCTTGTCTTAGTCCATGGAGTCCTCCATTTCCAAAAGATGCTCCTCTATTAAGGAGTCAAAGGAGAGAAAGCGTAACCTTGATGGAGAAGGAGGAAAAGTCTTCAAAAAAGCTGGAACTGGGATGAACAAGGAGCACCCTTGCCGATGGAACAGTTTTCCTCTTATTCCAAATATGAAACCAAAGAGGAGACAACATTGCTCCCTTTTTCTCTTGCTCCTTGATGTTACTCCTCCTCCTGTGCCTCTTTGTGGGGTGAAGATTGTCCATGGGGTTCCCACAAACTGTCCAGATGGATAGCTGGCATTTTAGGCATCCAGATGTATTTGGGGGGGGGAAACCCAATATGTACATCCCCGAATGTGATGATGCCAAGAAAGTCTTTTCCAACCAATTCCAATGGAACATTGCTTGTGCTGTTTTAACATTTGATTTTAGAGGTAGTTTGTGTGTGGGGGAATCAAACAGCTCCCCTCAACTCTATCCTGTCCAAATTCCACTTTTTTTGCGTGTCAGTACAGGTAGTCCTCAACTTAGGACCCCAGTCGAGACCAAAATTTATGTCGCTAAGTGAGAAATTTGCGAAAGGAGTTTCCCCCCGTTTTATGACCTTTCTTGCCACAGTTGTTAAGTGGATCACTGCAGCTGTTAAATTAGTAAGACGGTTGTTAAGTGAATCTGGTTTCCCCACGGACTTTGCTTGTCAGAAGGTCACAAAAAGATGGTCACATGACCTCGGGACACGGCAACCATCATAAAAGTGAGTCCCTTGTCAAGCATCCAGAGGTAAATCAGGGGATCATGGGGATGCTGCGAACTGTCGTAATTGTGAAAAATGTTCATTAAGTCACTTTTTTCAGTGCCGTTTCAATTTCGAGCCGTCGCTAAGCCGACTGTTGTAAGCTGAGGACTATCTGTACATATCTGGCAATGAGACAGATGCAACCTTCCTTCTGGGTATCCTTTTCTCCCAGTCAAAAAAAAAACAATAAAATTAAAAATAAAATAAAAGGGAGAGGGGAGGCTAAATTGAGTGGCTCTTGTTTAAAATGTCATAAGGGATCAAGAATAATTCAATCGAGTTAATTGCCACAACTCCACTTAAGAATCTAGGCATCGTCTCCACACGTTTGTGTTACAGCAAAAGCCCATCAGAGATTGTTCACTCACTCTATGGAGACCTTTTTTTTTTTTAGTTCATTCAGGAAATAAGCATTTCATCTCGTTTTCATTGAAGGGAATTCCTTCTTTAGCTAAAGCACGGGACACTTTAGCTCCTTTCCTTCTGAGGCGTAGCTTCTATTACAAACCACAATATCCAAAGAAACACAAGGTGGGATATGCCATCTGGCTGAGATGCTCCTTATCTCCGCTTGTGTCCGTGGTGATGGTGGTTTAAAGTCCTCTCTCTGTATAGGTCTTTAAAAAACAGGGCTTCAGAGGTTTGTCTTGTATATATGGCTGCTTAGAGCACAATGTATATTTTTCTAAAATCCAAGAGGATCTGTTTTAATTTTGCACTTGAGCAGATTTTGTTCAGCCTCAAAATAAAAATAAAAATCTGCTCCCTCGCACAAAAATGTGGAAAAGGACCTCATTCTGTACATTCCTAGATTTATGCAACCAGTGATGTTTGAGGGATCTTCCTCTGTCCATCTTTGCATGCACTTTCTTTATGTAGCATTCCAGGGCTTGACTAGACATGTAGATATATGTAGATATATTTATTTTTTCAACCTTTTTTTTTTATAAAACACAAACTTTTATTTGTAAAAAAAAATAAAAAAAAAATATGCCAAACCAGTTTTTCTGTCTTTCTGATTTAGGGGTATGAGGAGGAGATTTCATCACTGGGCGTTTTTAAGGGAAGAATTACATGAGCCAGTTGTCACAAAAACAGTCTAAACATGGGTCGAATCATTATACGAAGGCAAAATACAGTTGATTGGATTTGAGATTAGTAGGTTAATAAGAGGCATGAATGCTCATGGGTGACCATCTTCATTACAGGCTGTTCTTGACATGCCACCATCAAGTCCAAAATTTCCATGGCTAAGCGAGGCAGTCAAGTGACCTTTGTCCCCTTTTATGACCTTTCTCGCCCTAATCGTTAAGTGAATCACTGCGGCTGTTAAGTTCTTAACACGGCTGTTAGGCGAATCTGACTTTTTCAGTCACTTTGCTTGTTGGAAGCTTACAAAAGGGGATCCAGACGACCCCCAGCAGGCTGTAACCATCTTCAGTGTGAGTCCGTGGCCAAGGGTCTTGGGGGTTGATCACCTGACCACGGGGAGGCTGTAACGGTTGTGTGAAATAACTGGCCATAAGTCCCTTTTTCCAGGGCTGTTGTCACTTTGGATGGTCACGCGATGAACTGTTGCAAGTCAAGGATGAACTGCATTTAGCTCTGTGGTTGTGTGTAGCTTTTTCAAAATCTTACCTGCCTAATCTGCCACAAAGAAGAGGGGGGTCAAGCCATTCGCCAAAGCACCTGAAGGCAGGACAAGAAGCAATGGGTGGAAATTCATCAAGGAGAGAAGCAACCTGGAATTAAGAAGAAATTGCCTGACAGTCAGAACAATAAGCCAGTGGAAGGACTTGCCTCCAGACGTTATAGGTCCTTCAACAATGGAAGAGGTTTTTAAGAAGAGATTGGACAGCCATTTGTCTGAAGTGATATAGGGTTTCCTGCCTGGACTAGAAGACCTCCAAGGTCCCTTCCTACTCTGTCATTCTATATAGTCCTCTCCCCCAAAGTTCCTTGCTAATGAACTTATCATCCCCAATGTGTCTGCTAAGAAAATTGGAGAGGAGAGACTCAAGCAACTTCTCAAAAACCCTTATAGGCGCTGTTGTGACTGTTAACAGCATCTGCTATCTGTGCATATTAATACATCTCCAGACGATTCTCTTTCAGTTTTTCTTTAATTGCATTATACATTTATGACCGCATAAAAAGAGATGCCTTTGATGTGGTTAGAATCAGAATTAGAATCAGAATTTATTGGCCAAGTGTGTCTGGACACACAAGGAATTTGTCTCCGGTTTACATGCTCCATACTTACATACAGGCTGTAATTGACAAACAGGGATTACAATCATAAGGCTATAACTGACAAACTGGGATTGTAATCATAAAATACATTCATAATCATAAAGTACATTCATCATGACATGTAAATAGAACAGAACAAAACAGAACAGAATACAACAGAATTTATTGACCAAATACGTCTGAACACACAAGGAATTTGTCTCCGGTGTACATGCTCTATATTTACATACAGACTATAATTGACAAACTGGAATTACAATCATAATGCTATAATTAACAAACTGTGATTCTAATCCTAAATTACATTCATAATCACAAAGTACATTCATCGTGTCATCCTGTTATCAAGCACAATCATCATGTCACAAAACATTTCATCATGTCACATGTCAAAACATTTGTGACAAAATGTTAGATTCGCACATTATGATTGCTCCAGCCTTGCAAGGTAGTCGCAAAAAGGCACACAACCAGGACTAGTAGCTCAATCTTTATTACAAAGTTACGTTAACAGAATCTTGCAAGCGTGAAAGTATTTACCCTTTCCTTTTATTCTCTAGAAAACTAGGGTGGGTCTCTTCTGAAATGCTTCCTGCATAATCCCTTCTTCTGAACTGAAATACCTTTTGCTCACCTGTCGTCCTGTCTGCGGCTCTCCCACTTGAATTCCAAGGTTATTTCCAGATACCGTGGCAATGGCATTCTGTTGAAAATAAAGTTGGGTTACTTGTGGTTGTCGAGTGTGCTGTGAGAAATCAAACCTTGACCTATATGTTGTCTGCATCATCCCGTTAAATTAAACCATAACATAGTGTATTTGCTTAGGCATGGGCATGTTATGTGAACACAGCAATTATATTTGCTAAGCTGGGTTAGAATTTAGTGTGATACGCAAATCCAACAACCAGAGGCTTTTTAGTTTCGTTATCCATGTCTGATTTCTTAATGCATTTCATCCTCAGTCCTCATGGGCTTTAGGCAGTTTACAGACATCACAAGAGCAATAGAGGTAGTCCTTGATCTAGAACAGTTTGTTCAGTGGCCGTTCAAAGTTATAACGGCACTGAAAAAAATGACTTATGGCCGTTATTTACATTTATGACTGTTGTGGTCTCTCCATGGTTATGTGTTCAAAATTCGGATGCTTGGCAACTGGTTCGTAGTTATGACGGTTGCCCTGTCCTGGGGCCATGGGTTTCAGCTTTTGCAAACTTCTGACAAGCAAAGTCAATGGGGGAATCTAGATTCACATAACAGCCGTGTTAATATCTTAATAAATGCAATGAGGCAAGGGAGGTTGTAAAATGGGGCAAAAATCACTTCACAATTGTCTCGCTCAGACTGCCTGCAATGATGAATAATCAATTTTAAAACGTTGATAACAAAAGTGTCTCTTATCTTGGATTCAGCTTGGTCAGCTCCCTAAAGACTAACATTAACTAAGGCAGGAATATATTTTCTTTTGTATGAACTCAGTCCGTATTTTTCAACCAACCATTAAAGAAATGGGATCAGAAGGACAACCTCCAGAATGACCTTTAACTTTCCGGCTAATTAATCCACTCCCTCCTCTTAACACACGATTAATAGTCTATTCCTAACAGGTCATCTTCAATAAAATGTTGATCAAATAATTAGCTGAGTCCATCTGAAATTAGTATTTTCATTGGCAGTAACAAAGCTCATAAAAAAAGCCAGGTTGAGAAAGAACAGGGAGGAACGGTATTAGCTTCAAATGCCAAACATACAGGTCAGTTACCTGCAGTCCGGCCATCTGGCTTGGTTGGGTATCTTGAATGACCTCTCTTGAAGAAGGATGTGCCACGCTGGGAACAAGTGAACCGCTGAACAAACAGGCCTCTTTATTGGGTCTATGACAACTTGCCATGGCCAACTCAACGCGAACAACTCTACAATAATTAAATTGAATTGTCCCGCAGTGAGATGTATGGTGGCAGGTTGACCATGGTGAGTTATCTCGAGGCAAGTTGACCATGGTGAGCTGGCCACAGCGAACTAGCCATGGCAAGTTGACCATGATGAGTTAGTCATGGTGAGTTAGCTGCAGTCCGATTCTGCAGTTGGCTCTAGCTTTAATGAGTATACCAAGATATTGAATAGGTATGAATCAATAACATTCAGGAGAGCTTAGGAGAGCCTCCTGAGCCATGTTCTTATTTAGTGATAAGGTATTGTGTGTGTATGTCTATGTGTGTGTGGGGGGGGAGGAGAAAGAGAGAGAGATGGAGGTGGTGGATTTTCCTCTTTTTCATTGCATGATCACCTCTTTGGCGATCTGCAAACCATCTCAGAGTTGAATTCCAAGGAAAGGTATCCTGAAAGCCTCAGGACCCTTTTTCAGGTTAGGAAATTCAAGAGACGTGTTTCAGTGTGATAGATTTCTAATCTGGGGAAAAAGTATTCTGATGATTCTACCAGTAGTGGAGACCATGTTTCACATTTCTCTTGGTGGGAACATCAACCTTATTTTACCACAGGAAGTTTCTGTAATTACATCCTTCCCTTACTCTGAAGTTCTCTTGGGTGATTTGTTCTCCAACGTTTTTTAAAAAAACCATTGAGGAAATTTCCTCATGGTGACTTTCCTGGGATATGAAAGACTGGGGGTGACAGGATAGCTGTGTTCCAATATCTTCCCATCTGGACTACTGCAATGCTCTCTACATGGGGCTCCCCTTGAGATGCACCCGGAGAATCCAGCTAGTCCAGAATGCAGCCGCACGGGGGATCTTTGGAGCGAGTGGGCATGCCCACATAACTCCTCTCCTGCGCGAGCTGCACTGGTTGCCGGTGGTCTCTCGGGTGTACTTCAAGGTGTTGGTAACCACCTTTAAAGCGCTCCATGGCATAGGGCCCAGCTATTTGCAGGACCGCATTCACCCACCGATACCGTTCCCACAGAGTGGGCCTCCTCAGAGTGCTGCCAGTCAGACAATGTTGGCTGGCGACCCCCAGGGGAAGAGCCTTCTCTGTGGTGGCACCCACCCTCTGGAATGATCTCCCCCCTGCTATACAAGTGATCGCTGACTTTCAAACCTTCCGCTGTGCCCTGAAGACCCATTTGTTCCAGCAGGCTGGCCTGGGATAGCCGCGCCCGGGTCCTCCTGCATCTGTTATTACTCAATCAATTATCTCCATTGTGCTGTCCCCCCACTGGGACCCCAAGTCAAATGGCAAAGCCATGTCCTGAGGGCCTTACAAAGAGATAGGAGGATTGGGGCCAACTCATTAGAAGATTTGGCATGGGAACTACTATGTAAATTTCCTACAATCAGACTTAGAATTAATTCGCCAAGCGTGTCTGGACACACAAGGATTTTGTCTTCAGTGTACATGTTCTATACTTGCATACAGGCTATAATTGACAAACAGTGATTACAATCATAAGACGCATTCCTAATCATAAAGTACATTCATTGTGTCATCCTGTTATCAAGTACAATCATCATGCCACAAAACATTTCATCATGTCACATGTCAAAACATATGTGACAATTTATCATACCCTGCTATTCCTTTTATTTATTTTTTTAAAGTTTTGGGATAATGTATATTTGGACAGTCACAGTATACTAATAATCTATCTACAAGTCAAACTAGGATACTAGATGATGAACTATTGTATATTTTACGATGTAAGCAGCAAGCTATTGTCATATAAATAAGAGAATAGGTAATAGGTATTAAGTAGCAGGAAAGATGAGAAGGATAATCATGATATATTTCTACTAGCTAATTTAACAGTGTTGTGGAAGTTAGTTGTTTTTTACAGATTGATGGCATGGGAAAAAAACCTGTCCTTGTGTCTAGTTGTTTTGGTTTGCAATGCCCTGTATAGGTGTCCAGGGGGAAGAAGTTGAAACACTGACTTCATGTTTTTTCTCATTACACTGTTCTCCAGATTAGGAGGAACTTGAATTGGGAGATTTAAGCTCTCTGATATTTGTGGAAAGTGTTAATTCTCAGCCCCATATAGAAAAGGCAGGGAAATTGAATCCAGGACCTTCTGCATATACAACGTCTGTTGTAAGTCTGGATTCCAAGCAGCTTCTCAAGGACATTCTGCACTTACTCGCCGTAAGCTTAAAGACTCTGCTGGTTTCTTGACAGCGTTTTAAGGGAGAGAGCTGAACACTGTTGCCCAATGCCCTACTTCTCTGTAAAAACACATAAATTGATATGAATTTATGACCCACAGTATGATAAAAAAATACATTTTTGTTCTTTTTTCTTTCTCCCCCACTTTTTTCTTTTTTTTGCAAACTTAGCAAAATGAGTCTAGCAACAAATCAGCACAACTGAAAACACAGGAGGGATAGAGGTCAGGAGTCCTTCGCGGAGGGCGTATCTCTCTCTTCCTTGTTTGGATCAGTAGCACCGTTGCCAAACATTCTGCTGGTTTCCTGGCACGCATGCCATGCTAATGAGCAAACAGCCCATCTTGGAGGGTGTTTTTCGATGCCAAATTGTCTGGGAAACAAGGAAATCGTAAAAAAAAACGTATTGTGCTTTTTGTTCAGATTGTTGAGAGAGGGGATTAAGCAAACAGAGAGAAAGCTTCAGTTTCAAGTCACTAGCCTTCTCTCCAGGATGCAAAGAACACACTTTGCTCACCTTAATATCCAGCAAAATTTTGTGGTCTCTTTTAGGCATTGAAACATTAGGAGGCAGTGCGAGGTCTCCTTGTTGCCCATTGACTACTATGAAAGGGGAAGGACTTCTAGATGTTCGCGAAATAAATATATGTCTCTAAATTGATACAAACAGAAATAATTTCAAAGAGATCATGCAGTAATATGCAATGTAATATGTAATATGCAATGTAATATGCAATGTAGTATGTAATATGCAACGTAATATGTAATATGCAATGTAATATATAATATGCAACATAATGTAATATGCAATATGCAATGTAATATGTAATGTAATATATAATATGCAATGTAGTATGCAATATGCAATATGCAATGTAATATGCAATGCAATATGTAATATGCAATGTAATATGTAATATGCAATGTAATATGTAATATAATATGCAACGTAATATGTATTATGCAATGTAATATGCAATGTATAGAATGTACAACAATGACGAAATGTGTTTTGTAACATGATGAATGTACTTTATGATTGTGATTTCATTCATGATTAAGATTGCACTTTGTCGATTGCAGCTTATATGTACATGGCAAGATGAATGTACTTTATGACTATGAATGTATCCTTGATTGTAATCACAGTTTGTTTATTGCATGTAGGTATAGAGCATGTACACTGGAGACAAATTCTTTGTGTGTCCGGATACACTTGGCCAATAAATTCTGATTCTGTATATGACAAATATGGAAATAAAGCATCATTTTTCCCCCTCACTCATTTATTAAAAGCTTACTTTTATAAAAAGGAAAATAGCAAGTTTGCAAAATGTAATTTCCAATGGGGCAAAAATGACATAACTTAAAATAAAGAATTATTCCTTCAAAAGATACTGGACTAAATTTCTGTATGTTAACTGTTGAAAAAGTATTATATGCTCCTTATTGGAAAGGATGTTTGATTCCTTTCTGTGAAACAATGGTTAATCATATTATGGAGGTATGCTTTGATCAATATCTGTAATAACTTTATACCTTAAAAGCAAATCTAATTGGAAGCCATTTCTGAACTATAGCCAAATACATTGCTTTATACTTGATCCTCTTTCAACTAATTGGAATTAAAGCTAACCAAACTTAAGATGTTGTACATATAGATTTAGTGTTGTTTAAACACGTGGAGTCAACATAGCCTTGTAATAGTAATTTGTCTGTCAATAACATTAAGGAGCTTTCCAAAAGTATAGGATAAAAGGCAAAGATTTCTCTAATGGCCTAGTTTTAGCCTGGAGTACCTTACTTGATCTCCAAAATCTGTGGGTTCACCTCTAGAAATTCTTGACTTTGCTTTAATCATGATTCTGATCCTGGCTCACGCTTCTGGTCCTTGATGAAACTGAGAGACTCTAGGTATTAGGGTTCCTTTCCTTGGGATCAAACAGCTAGAAATCAGTATGTTTTATAATCGGTGCTTTTTTTTGTAAGAAAAAAGGTGCCAGAACTCACATCTTGTTAATCTTTTATTTAAAAAATTCTATATTCAGTTCTTATAAATTTAATTTGTTGCATTTAAGGCAAAAAAGGTGCAGGAACTGTGTTCTGGTGCATTCTTTGACAAAAAAGCACTGTTGCAATTCCTTTATTTACAAGCATGTTAAAAAAAACAGCCAGAAAGTAGAGTTTCAGTTCCACTTCCTAGTTTTAACTGATTCAGGCTGGGAAAGTCCCATTTCCTCTCAGTTGATGTTTACAAAACAGGATTATTAATTTCTTATTAAACCACGATTCTGCCCGTCTCAAACTTAGAGGGATATCACAGTTTAGAAAACCCAGGGGAAACTATCTCTCTATCATCTCTGTCTCTGTCTCTGTCTCTGTCTCTGTCTCTGTCTCTATCTCCATCTCCATCTATCCCTTTCTCTATCATCCATCTCTTTCTCTTTCTCTTTCTCTTTCTCTTTCTCTTTCTCTTTCTCTTTCTCTTTCTCTTTCTCTTTCTCTTTCTCT
>JANHFO010006241.1:0-10166 GCA_032468095.1 Pareas carinatus | reverse complement strand
CTGTTCTTCATTTGGTCTTTCTTGTAGGCCTGTTTGGTCTCTCCAGTAGTCAGTAAGCCTTCCTGGTGTACTAACTTTAGTGATATAAAGGTTTCATTTCATTTCAATTCTGGGAGTTGAGGTCCATAGGTCCACAGGTCATAAACGGGTCATAACTGCCCACACCTGTTCTAGGAGGACTGGGAGAGACACAGTGCTTGTAATGCTGAGGGTCAGGTTTTGGTCTGCGTCTCTTCCTCAAATTGATGCCCTTTATGGATGTTGAACTATAACTTCATCCTCACCTGAAGCTTTGCAATATTAAACTCCTATTTGCAAAGACCTTTCCATACATTCAGCTGTATATGTCAACGTCCTCTAAGCATAGCATGGTGAAGATTACAGTTGCATCCTCCAATCTTGGCTAGGGAAAACCAGGATAAAAAACTGCCTGGTTTAGATGGCAAGAATTTAAGCCCTGCAAACATTCTACCAGCTATAATGGAACACAGAGACACTGCCATTGTCAGGACTGGCCAATCAGCTAACAAGTAGGTCATCACTTGTAGGTTGTCACCAACCAGGACAAGCTTATCTCATTCTTTGTGGTTTTTTGGGGTTGTAATCTGAGTGTGCTAACAATTTCTTTCCTTTGCAGTAAAGGAGAAATGCTTCGTTGATTTACCAGAGGGGGTTGCCCCATCATTTCAACAAGCTCCTCACCATAAGGGGTTCCTGATGACCATCCTACAATTATTCAATAACATGTTGGTGGCATTACTAATTCTTGTCCCCTGGGAGGTTTTTGGAATTTGGAGTAAGCAGAGAGAAATGCAAAGGATAGGTTGAAGGCAGCCCAAATAAGCAAGGGGCTGATAATTGGTCCAAAGTCGCCCTGCCGGCTTTCACGCCTAAGGTGGTACTAGAACTCACAGTCTCCTAGTTTCTATCTTGGTGCCCTAACCTTTAGACCAAACTTTGTGATGCTTGTGCATGATGTCATTCCCAGCTTTAAATTTCAGCTTCCTTCTGTCCATTTCTTGAATCAGTATTACTTGCTCACATCCAGGAAAGGGGGGGGAGTTGGCTTCCAAACTGAAGTTTGACAGCCTGGTCCACAGGTTACAAATTATACAGCAATTCGCCCTGGGATTGCTCAGTGATGCAAAGGATGGTAATTAGAAGGAAGCTTGCAAGAACCTGTCTTTGCGGCTGCCTGGTACAAGCACGACAACAGGGCAAATATAATTAAAGAGCAAGGGCTTGTTCTGTAGGGTCCTTCTCTGGGGTGATGCGTGCAGAGACTGCAGACAAGGGAATCACGGAAATGAGGTTAGCAGAAAGAATGGATTAGTTGATGAGAAGAAAGGGGTAGCTGCTTTGGGAATAAGGGAGCTAAATTTCCATGATTCCGGGTTCCATTTAGCTTTCAGTGCATTGTATTATCTGTCAGTCCCTGAGGGTGAAATAGGAAGATAAAAAGAGAAAATTCTCACTACTCTGACTAGGGAGAAAGCACACTGAAGACAGTAGAGTTTTCTTTCAATCCACCCAGGATTTTGCACTCAATTATAATAGGCTTCAGAAGTTCGGCTTGTGAACATTTCCATATAAAATTGTGCTAAAATATATCTTCCCATTTCCCCAATTTTTTTTCTATTCTGGAAGCAAAGGGTGCTTTTGGCTTTTTTTTCAACAGACTATGCGTGATTCGTTTTGGCCACATCATTTGTGCAAATTCATTGGAGAAGGCAATGGTGTTAGAAAGGGTTAGTGGAACAAGAAGGCAAACAAAGAACTCACTGGCTTGATAAAACTGATCCAGAGATGAACATCCAACAATTGGAAGAAGCTGTGCTTGACAGGGTAGCATGGAGAGCACTAGCTTCCGAAGTTGCCATGAGTCAGACACAACTAAATGGTTAAAACAACACACACACCCCACCCGGAAAGATAAATTAAATGTAGAAGAAGAACTTTGAGATGGATGACAGACTTCCTAGGCTTTCCCTGGCACTAACACTTAGATAACACTTCATAGTGATTTATAGTCTTCTTTAACCAGTATAAAGAGTCAGCCCTCAACAATCTGAATCCTCATTTTACTGACCTCAGAAGGATGGGAGTCTGAGTCAGCCTTGAGTCAGTGAGAATCGAACTGCTTGCAGTGGGCAGAATTAGCCTGCAATACCGCATTCTAACCACTGCACCAAAGCCTGGATAGTGAGTACATATTGTTCAAATAAAATGGAAAGACACAACCTACCAATCTGTTTACAGTCTGTAAGTAAGGGCACCATACGTGGGCTGCCCAAATCTAGCCGAACCATCGACTTCAGCAAGGAGAGAGAGAAAACTTTCTCATAACTTTCTGCAGCCTAGATTAGGCAGCTGTTGGTGGTATTGGAAAGATCTTGGGAGATGTTTCAAAGAGGTTTTGAACAACTGAACTTTCTTGGCTTTTTTCCTTTGAAAACATTTCATTACTCATCCATGAGGCTTCTTTCGTTCTAACTGACTGGTGGGGAATGGAAGGATTTATATTCTTTGCAGTCATCTGGTCATTAACTCTCTGAGAGCCGTTGAGGCCACTTGGGGGGTTTATCTGTATCTGCAGAGTCACCTGAATCAGAGTGTAAATGGGAAAGGAACCTTCTCGGGAGATGGATGAGTAGATACTGCCTGGAAAACAGACACTTAAGAGACATAGTGGGATAGTGGGTGGTCAAGAGATTCAGAAATGGCCTTCCTTAGTTTCTCCTGCTTAGAAAAGAGAATGGGAGATTTGTTCTTGCAACATTCTGGTAATACAGCTTTACAATAAAGTATAATTAGCGCATCTGGTCATGTCTCTTGCCTGGTCTTCCTAATAAGGCTGACATCAATCTTGCAAGTTTGAAAGTACAATTCTCCCGCCCTCTCCATTTCTACCAGCTTTTGTACCTCTTAGAAGAAAGGGAATCTTGCAGGGCTAAAAGGACTTTGCTCTGGGTCGCCAAAGGGCACAAAGTTTTGCAGAAGAATTACAATTCCGCACAATATTCTTGCGGGTAGAGCAGTTGGAGATGAGCGGGTTGTAATTCCTCTGGGGAGAAAGAAGAAATTCTTCCACTTTGCCCCAACTGCAGGACAGAAACAATGCTTTAATAAAAGCCTTCTGGGAAGAGGTCCTTTGTAGCTTTCCATAGGGATGAAATGAAAGTTTGGAAAACCAGAGAGACTAAAGAGGAAAGTGACTGCCCAGTGACGTCCTAGGACACAAGTGATATTAATTCTAGGAGAAACAGGACACGGATCCATTCCCCTTGGTCACTCTGTTACTCAATAAAAGCACTATGCTTCTCCCAGCAGCATTTGGGAAAATAAACTCCCTTTGCTTTGGAATAATGGCTAAACCATATTAGGCAGCAAATTCTACACATTCTGTTCCCCAAAGTAGAGACATCTGACGTCAGAATTCAAGAGAGTGGCCATGACGTGCAACAAAAACCCAACCCCTTTAAAAAGAACACCATGTATACAATATATGTAAAAAAGAAAAGTGGTAGGTCTTCAATCTCATGGATGCAGTTGCCATCTTGCCTTTTATGGACTCTCCTCTCAGGATACTTCTGAAGTCAACCCGGACCGACTTCCTTCTACCTTGAGGAACATCAGGCCCTCCAAGTCCAGGACTTTGTGTTTGGTTTAAAAATGAGGGGGGCGGGAACTGAATGGGCTTTTTGCTTGTAAAGAAATGGACTTCACTCACAAATGTACCAGAACAATAAAACTCAAGGTAATGTTCAACCAGCTATCTTATTAAAAACAATGATAAATCATTGTTATTCTGATTTCCTCTACGAACTTGGAGATATAAACATACATACAGAACGCGTATTGTATATTCAACTGTTTTGCAAGGCACGGTAGCAACAAAGGACAATGCAAACTTGATTTATAGAAACTTTATAAAAGCAGTATTTGTGCGATAATTATTATATAAGGCATATATGCGATATGGCATCATTCTTTAAGCTATAGAATCTCAGCTGGGAGAATTTGCTGTAAACAAATTCTTGTTTTAGGGACTTAGGGGAACAAGTCCCTGTTTGAAAATCAAGTCCTGATAGACTGCAGGATTTGTCAGCAATATTAATGCTAGTAGAAACAGGAAAACTAGCAATGAGAGCAAGGATAGGAAACTGGATCTTTCCCCTCCCAAAATTCTTCAAAACCCTAATAATATGCATATTCGCATTTCTCAGAGCCACTGGTCTTCTGACAATGGACTTTTCAGTTACCTTGAGGATGACATAATACCTATATCTTTGTGCTCTGAGAGCTTCAGGGATCGTATATATCAGGGGTCCCTAACCCCCGGTCCGTGGACTGGCACCGGGCCGCGGCATGCCAGCAACCGGGCCACGCAAACAAGCCAAGCCCCATTCACAAGATGCAGGCAACATGCCAAGTCACCCCCCACCCCAAATCCATGGAAAAATCTTTTCCCATGGAACCAGTCCCTGGTGCCCAAAAGGCTGGGCTCCACTGGTATATATCAATCCAATATATTCTGGTGACGAATGTAATATCTGGATTTCTTTCTCTCTATCACTTGGACAGTGATCATACCTTACGGCCTTTTTGTCAGAGAAGGGAATCACCGCTTTCTCTCATGAGCAGGAGGGGGTCATGTTGAGATAAAAGGAATAAGAAAAGAGAACTCAACCAGCCAGATGTTGACATCTCACAACCACTGATTTACACTAATTTCCTCTGACCTCATTTTGTCCAGCTTTTCTAGATTCAACATCGTATTGAACATTTGAAAAGAGTCACGTTTCTGAAAGCTCAGGGCGGTAGTTCCACAAAATAGAATTTACTGGAAGGACTAGAGGTGATGCAACAGCAGTCTTCCAATGTTTGAGGGGCTGTCGCAAGCAAGAAGGGGTCAGCCTATTCTCCAAAGGCCCCGAGGGCAGGGCAAAAAGCAACGGATGGAAACTTATGAAGAGGAGGGTCAACTTAGAAGTAAGGAGACATTTCCTGACAGCAAGAACAATTAATCAGTTATGGGTGCTCCATCACTGGAGGTTTTTAAGAAGAATTTGTCCAGAATAGTATAGGGTCTCCTACTTGAGCAGGTTGTTGGAGGCCTTCAAGATCCCTCCGAACTCTCTTATTCTGCATTCACTCTACTCATACTATTCATGTGACACTTTTCCATTGAAACTAGGGGAGGGGAAATACCTGGTTTTGTTTGAATGGTGTCCTTTTTCTATTCATAGAGGGGAGAGGGGGAAATAGGCTTGACTTGTTGTTGCAGGACAAAATTTTAGCCATAAGGAAGAAAGGAACGCTACAATCTGTTTGATTTATGTTATCAGAAAAACCACAAGTATGTCCAAACAGATGAGACGTGCTTCTAGGCAGATTTGGAATCTCTAGTTCACAAAAGAATCGTTGCCAATCAACTCAAAGGGTGAGAGTAGCTTTTCAAGTGACCTCTTGACCAATTGTTTACAATTGCAAACAATTTTGCTCGCCATTCTGATAGCAGGGTTAGCCAACGGTTAAGGCTAGGAGTCTTGGGTAATCATATCCAAAGAGATTTGCAACCATGTACATTATTAAAACCATAGATGAATAATCTGACTGACATCCCTCATCCTATCGTCTTAAAAAGTTTTCTTGTTTCTTTCCTTTTCTTTCCCAATTATTTCTCGTAACAATTTCAAAAAAGTTTCTTGTTTTCTTTTTAAAATGTTCAGTTAGTCCAAATCATTTATCTATTTTTTTAAAAAAAACACCAGTTCCATTTCTTTGTAAAAATATTCTATAGTCCTTAAGAGTTTTTTCTCCTTCTTTCATAGTGTCTCACCACCGCCACCCCCATTTCTTTGGGAGGTTTGTATTTATATTTATATTTAAGGCTTGTGGACTTCAACTCCCAGAATTCCCCAGCCAGACTTCTGCAGTCTGTTCAACAGATGGAAGGAAAGACAACGGGCCTTTTTGAAGGCGTAGTTGTACCTGGTAGCATCTTCAAAATAATTCCATGTTATGTAGTAGTATGTCTTTTGCTTGGCCAGTGAAGAAGAGACTTGTGTAAAGAAGGATTCCCAGGGAAAGCGTCTGTTTAAAAAGAGATGAAGATGGGAGATCTGTCAGTAAAATTAGAAGGTCAGCACAATCTTCCATGGATTGAACTGAAATTCTACCAGCCAGTTGCTACCACTGTGACCTCTGACAATGCTCTCTTCAGGGAGCCAGTTCTGTAAACAGATGTAAGGAGGAAGTTCTTGAAAGTCAAAATAAAAACCAAATGGAATTCTTTTCATTGTGATTTGCTGAATACAAGAGGCAGGAATTCCGAACTTGAAGTGACAGGAACAGGGTCAGCCAGAAACAGGGAAAAGAAACTGCATAACATCGTGAACAGCAAGAAGGGAAAGCAAGCACTGGGTAGACTTCAAAGGCAGCCATCATTGTTTGGGGTTCAAAGGATTTTGACAAGTCTCTGTTTGTATTGGACTTGGAAAATGAATAACGGGGGAACTTTTCGCAAAACACACAGAATTCATTCCCATGACTTTGATAAGCAAAAGCTAAAAGGAAGCATGTTACCTATTACAACACAGATAGACAGGCACACACACACATTCTATGAATACCTTAGTATTAGGTATTCCTGCAATGTAAATTCAATTTCTCAGAGAATAGTCTTTTGTCTGAAAAGCTAACAGAGGTCAACTTTATTAAAAAGTATCCTTTGTTTTCATTACTTCCCCGAGCCTTATTATGCAATTGGGTGCGTATTTACATCAAGATTACTTTGAGCGATATATTAATAAATAAATAAATGCATACTTGGTAGCGAACATCGATAAACCAGGATATAAATGGATCTAGACCTTTACACTCATAAAACAGCCATTCTCAAGTACACTTCTTTTACAGGTGCTCATTAAGGGGATGTTCACTCCACAACATTCCGAAGAGATTATCTTAATGATATCTTTTATATGGACTATGTTCCGGATATAAAATAAAAATGAAAACAAAACAAGGCAAAAAGAAAAAGACTACAGACTGTCCTTTGTGAGCCTCTAGAACACAAGAGATAAGAAAAGAAAAATAGAGAAACAAGTATTAATTGCTCTCATTGTTTTTTTTTTAAAGAAATGAAGACCCAAATTTTGATTCACTCCCATGGATGGAATAACTAACAGAAGAATATAAACTTGGTTATCCTCCAGGAGCTAGTTAGAAGGCCTTTGACTATCCCTTGGTTTCAGGAAGGTGCTGTATATTACCAGAGAGGCATAGTATACGAATTATACAAGCAATGAATTGACCTCAAACATTCCTGGTGTTTGTGTGCACCAGATGATATTTAAATTGCAAAACCTTCTGCAACTTGACACACTTCACATGTCATGGTTCTTATGATTTGTCACCAGTCTATTCTCACTGTGGAAATTTCTAGAAGAGCTATAACATTGGATAAACCGAACAGGAAGGAAGGGGGTGGGGCTGTTTTGGTCTCAGTGAGCTAGGAGTGCCCAGGATAAACTACATTAGGTCCTGCAAGCCAAATATTTCTTTTCAATATTTCTTGAGCTCTTGAACTTTGCTACGTCTACTGCAAACTGGCTTGACTACTGCCGGATGACTTGTATAGAGTATTTTTGTTCTAGTTGGAGATTGTTATACATTTCACTGAGGAATGGATGCTACTGTGGACAATGGCACAACATGGACTTCTTGCAAAACAGATCCTGAACTCTCTCTCTGTCTCTCTCTATGTATGTCTCTGGGTCTCAGTCTTTATCTCTCATTCTCTCTCTCTCACACACACACATACACACTGTCAATCGTCTCTCTCTTTCTGTCTCTATCTGTTTCTCTTTCTCTGTTTCTCTTTCTCTCTCTCTGTCTACCTCTGTGTGTGTCTCTGTGTCTCTGTCTATCTCTCTCATTCTCTCTCTCTCTTTCTGTGTGTGTGTCTCTGTCTCTGTATGTGTGTGTGTCTCATTCTATCTATCTCTCATTCTCTCTCTCTCTCTCTTTCTGTCACTCTCCTTCTCTCTCTCTCTCTCTGTCTCTCTCTATGTGTGTGTCTATGTCTCTGTTCATCTCTCTCACTCTCTCTCTCATGCACACACACACACACACTCTGTCTATCTGTCTCTCTCTGTTTCTCTTTCTCTCTGTCTCTCTCTATGTGTGCCGCTGTGTCTCTGTCTATCTCTCTCATTCTCTCATTCTCTCATTCTCTCTCTCTCTCACTCTCTCTCTTTGGAACAAATATCACACTAAAATGTGTAATACTTAAATACGCTTCAACTATTTTGTAATAATTAAACTAACCTTAATAATTTTGCTGCAATTAAACAACCTTTCAAGATTTTGTTATGATTAAATAAGCCTTTCTGATTTTGTTATAACTAAATAAGCTTTTTAAATTTTGCTATATTAAAAAATTGCCTTTTATATTAATAAAATGGAAGTTCTCTGATCATTATTTTACAAATGCATGTATCTTTAAAAAAATTCATATTAGTGGTCTGCAGGATTTAAAATTATGAATTTAGTAGTCCCTGAGGTCCAAAAGGTTAGCGACCACTGACCTAGGTGATGTTCAGAAGGCTGGGCTGCTTAATTTTCCAACAACCACACATTAAAGGAATATTAGCTGGAACATTTTTAAAAAAGATTTTTTTCAAAAAGAATGTGCTATCTCTTTGGGCCATGATGATGGTGATGTTACCCATTCTGTTGTGTGTGACTTTTGGCGATTCTGTGGGCCAGGAATCTCCACATCTTCTGATCTTCTTTGGGCTTTTCATGAGCCGTGATGGCGCAGTGGTTAGAATGCAGTATTGCAGGCCAATTAAGCTCACTGCCAGGATTTTGATCCTTGCCAGCTCAAGGTTTGACTCAGTCTTCTATTCTTCCAAGGTCAGTAAAATGAGGACTCAGACTGCTAGGTGCAATATGCTGTAAACCGCTTAGAGTGGGCTGTCAAGCACTATGAAGCGGTATATAAATCTAAGTGCTATTGCTATGCTCCGTCTGGTGTCAGCTTGGATGTTGTCCAGCCACTATGTTTTTGATGGTCTGGTTTCCTTTTACTTTGGGCCAGAATCAGAATCAGAATCTATTTTGCCAAGTGCATCAGGACACATAAGGAATTTGTCTCTGGTGTACATGCTCAATACCTACATACTTTCAATAAACAAATGGTGGTTACAATCAAAGATACATTCATAACTATTTGTATATATAAGCATAATCATTTGTATATATAAGCATAATCATTGTACATAAAAGCATAATCAATTGTATATATAAGCATAAGATCCACTTCTATTCATAGAGTGCATTCATCTTGTCAAGTACATATAAGCTGCAATCGACAAACCGTGATCTTAATCATGAATGCAATTCACAACCATAAGTACGATCATCATGTCACAAAACACTCTCCTCATTGACAGTTTTCTTTCCTTACATTCTTGAGCAGGGTGTTGCACTAGATGACCTACAAGATCCCTTCCAACTCTGTTATTCTCTTATTTCCTGTTAAGTTCTTGAATCATTCAATGGCTGCCACTAAAAAGAAATTCTCAGTGCGGTCTCACAAAATCCCCCCCTTCCAGCTACCATGGAGAGCTCACCATTTTCACCATGGGAAGAGGGGAGCAAATATGCCTAGAAAACTGTAGGCTACCTGCAACATGGCTCTTTGCTGCCCCCTGTGGTCATATTATTGACTGGTTAAGAGCTGCAGATGCAATCAATTCAAATTGTGAAGTATATTCCTTTTGGACCCGCAATTGGGAACTCAGATTGATTGGACGTGCCTGTATGGAGGGTTCAAAGCAGATAGCTATGTCTTACTTCAGTTTCCTTTACAGAGGGAGGAGAGGCGCAGTGTAAAAAGAAGGGAAGGATCTAATAGTCATGGCAAGAGAAGCTTATTATTCACATTTTAGACCAGAGGTCTTCAACCTTGGTCCCTTTAAGGCTTGTGGACTTCAACTCCCAGAATTCCTCAGCCAGCATGGTTGGAGACCTCTGTTTTAGACCATTACTGAATTACAGGACTAGAGAGTCATTTTTTCTTATTTATTATTTAGACTTATATACCGCTTAACAGTGCTTTACAGCACTCTCTAAGCGGTTTACACAGTCAGCCT
>JANHFO010006240.1:51498-68795 GCA_032468095.1 Pareas carinatus | reverse complement strand
TGGAAAAATATTGGAAAAAAATACATAAATGGTTATTAGATATGACAAAGTTACAGATAAATTTTAAACCAGAATTGTTTTTATTGGGTATTCTGCCTGAACATTTTAATAAACAATATACATATCTGATAATACATGACCTAACAGCTGCCAGGATTGTCTTTGCAAAAAATTGGAAAAACAGAAAAAATATACAAGATGAGGAAATAATTAAGATTTTGAATTGTGCAGAAATGGATCGATTGACCTTAAAATTGAAAGATAAAGAAAAATCGGTACACTTCAGAACATGAAATAATTTTTATAGATGGTTAATCAAAAAATGGAAGGAATAGATTTGAAAATGTATTAACAAGATTAAATTGATATTAGAGAAAATTCAGAAATATATTAAGGTTAAATAGATGTTTTAGAAAATGTGTAGAAATGTTTAAATTTATACCCAGATGCTAGAAGCTGATTCAAAATAGAAGAAGGAGGAGGAGGAGGAGGAGGAGGAGGAGGAGGAGGAAGCTTTATGTATTGCTATGCTGGCTTTTTGTATGTGAATATATAGATTTCTTTTTTTCTGTCACTTTTCTTTGGAAAAAATAATAAAGTTAAAAAAATACATATTGATTGACAAGTGCTCAAATTTTGATCACATGACCATGGGATGCTGTGATGGTTGTTAAGTGTGAGGACCACTCACAAGTCAATTCTTTCAGCACCACCATGACTTCGAACAGACATTAAATGAAGGATGACCTGTAGACTAATTCTAAAGGCAAGTATTTTCAAGTATTTTAACCCTCTTCTCTTTTGGAAGGTGCTGGGACTTTCCGCCTGCATCATCTGCTTGCCCCCTCCCACTCTCCAGTGACAGCTAACTCACAGCGCACATGCAGACATCACTGAAGCTCTGCCATCATTTCTCCAACATCAGTCCTTCACCTGTCCCCATATTGCTGGGGTTTTGCAGACAAACTTCTGCACCTCCCAGCAGCCGATCAGGGCCCCAAGGGCGTGGGCCTCTGCTGAGCTGTGGAGGTGCTGGCTGGTGTGGTGGCAGCAATACGCCACTCGGCCCAGGATCAGGCCCTCCGTGAAGGTGCAGGAGGCAGCTGCGTTGGTAGGCTTCAGCATTCTCTCTCTTTCCCTCCCTCCTCTCTCTCTCTCTCCGCTGCCTGTCCCAGCACCTTCCAAAAGGGGAGGAGTCCTTGAAAATATGGAGGGGCACAAGGGGTTGCCGACAACCATGGGGGCGTAGGGGGTGTTGAGAGCTGCAGGGGTTGTGGGGGGTTGCCAAGGGTCATGGGGGCCCCCGATGGCTGTGGAGTGTTGCGGGGTGTCGCTGCTAGCCATGAGGGGATGTGGGGGGTGCCGCTGGCCAAGGGGAGGGGCATGTTGCCATGTCGGCACTTTGCGATAAATAAGTGGCTTTTGAGTTGCGGTTTGGACATTTGGTCTCTAAAAGGTTTGCCATCACTAGACCAAACTGGCTCTAAGACAGGCTGTGCTGACACAGATCAGAATTATCCAGGTAGTTTCGTTAGCTGAGGGACTTTCCAATCTTAGTATAATCTCATCATGTATGCTAGTTTTTCCCATTCAGTTACCTGATTATCTTAGTTACACTGACTGAACTCATTCCAGTTCGAAGAATCAGACAAAATGTGCCCAGAATGCAGTGTTTAAAGAATTAGTTACTATTTATGTGATCATTAAATAATAAGGCAAATTTTTTTTTTCTTATTTTAGTGTTAGTGATCACAAATACAAGTCTTAATAAACTAAATTATTTTGAGAGTGCCAATAAAATATGATGTTCAGTATTATATTGCGGATAGTGAATTGACAGCACAGAAGGACAAATGTAGAGGATATTTATTAAAATCAGAATCTGGAAGGAGCTCTGGGAGAACTGCACACTTGACATTGCGTCACTTAAGATGTTCTCTCTCTCACTGAATAGATGGCGTAGCCAGGTTGACCTAAACACTGAAAATAGAAGTCTCCAATCAATTGACTGCTTACTAATGAGATTTTCTGTTCTAATTAGTGCTTGTTGAAGGGGCAGGCAATATTAATAAAATACCATGATCTGACTTGAGGCAATTTGGTTTTACACATTTTAGTGGTAGTTCACAAACTAAAAAGCATGTCAGAGATTACATTACTGAAAACTGCTTTTATTACACTATTTGACATAACATTTTATTATGTACTAAAAATTTGTTACTCTCCAATATTCTTGTTTTAACGGATCAATTTTACAGTGGAGAAATCTGCGATGCCAACCATATCATCTTTACGTGCCCTAAATGAGAAAATTATTTTTATTACTACTATTGAAAGAAACAAAATTCTGCATCAAATCTGTCTCACCCCACAGGTATGTAATTTATACATGAAGGAAAAATTCTAAATTTCTTTTGTTAAAAAAATACATTTTTATCATACAAGCTAGACCTCCAAACTGTAGCTTAACTTGATTTCCATCATTTATACCAGAGGTTTTCAATCTTTTACAAGTTGCGGACCCCAAAACATATTGCTACATGGCAGACCCCATTCCCACAAATTCAACTAATTACTACTCAACAATTCATGTATATTACTTTTTTCATTTTTTTCTTGACCTGTCTGCGGACCCCCTGGCAACTCGCCATGGACCCCAAGGGGTCTAGGGACCACTGGTTGAAAACCTCTGATCTATATCATCATGTATAACATTCTTGCCCAAATGAAGCAGGAAAACAAAGACAAAAGGGGGAACTGGTAATAGGATCCTTTTGTTCTTAAATAAGGTACATTAAAGGTAAGTTATTTTGACAACATCCAGCATTTATAAAAGAACATGTAAGGTGAGTAAAAGCATGGTATTGCTGGCCCTTCCTCTAATCAATACACATAAAATAAATATTAAATTAAGAATTAAAACTTATAAAACTATTTCATTTTTTAATAAAGACCTGTTTTCAGATTGGTACGAAGTAGTTTCTCTGAATGTGACCAAATTTTGTTATACTGTCCACTGATAATCCACCACTAATGGTAATATATTATTTTGTCTGTATTATTTTTATTATTAGTTTAATGCTTTTATTTGTAATACTGGCCTATAACTGTAATAAAAAATGATTTCTAGTTAAAGATTTAGAACAGACCAGCACCAATGAAGCCCGCCAATGTTTTCCAACAAAGTAAATTTACAGCCACTGCTACCACCATCTCAAAAACATGTTGCTCAGAACACCCAAGCTTTGCTGCCAGTTTCCATGACTCCACAGTGTTAATAGCCACAGATCAGCAGACTGGCACTCTAGGCATTTCTTTGTGGCCCATCAGGATTTTTCATTTATCTATGTGGCAATTTCCCCTCAAGAAATTGGACAGATCTGACCTACATCAAGCTAATAATTTTCTTCTTTTGGTTGTTACATTATTCTACCTACTTTTACTTTTCAGCTTCAACCATGGAAGTTTTACATCTGTATATAAACACAAAGTTAAAAATTATAGTATGAAATTGGTCTGTAAATCCTGGTTATAGGTAATAATAGAGATGCATTCTAGTTTGGGCTGTAAAAGGCAAATGAAAACTGTATTTAAACATTGCATATAAAGCAGGAAACACTGCACTGTACTGAAATCTCCTTTCTCTATTACACTTCTCAAAACTGCATCAGAGAATTATAGGGCCCTTTGGAGATGTAGGAAAGGAGGATTAATGGAGGACTCTTACCAAACTGATATAGACTTTCAGGTCTCATGATCAAAAGGTTCTGAGCATTTGGGGTGAGGCATGATGAAGTAAAAAGTTGCTGTTCAATTTGCTGCAGGGGGGGAAGAGACAAGATTCATACATCCATTAATACCTACACTTGTTCTTTAATAGAGTTGAGAAAAGACTCAGATGCTTCTTCTGTTATTTCATCATCTAGGTTAGCTAAGTAGGAATAAAGAAATTTAAAAGTGTCATATGGAATACGGGCTGGTCCACCCTCTGGATCATTCGTCAGAATTTCACACGCATGCTTCATTGAACTGAGAAGGGTCTAAGAAAAACCAAAACGAGAAGTATACATTAGAGCACAAGGCAGATGCTGAGTTTCACCAGTAATTATTTAATGTATTTAAATAGATTCACAGCCTCTCTTTCCATAGAAATGTACAAGAAAAGCAAAACACCGCCAGAGCAGTAAAAGTGGAAAGATAGCACAGTTCTTTATAAATATGCACAGAATGAAATCTGCATTTATTTCTGTTTTCAATCCAGGTGTATTCATAAAAAAATGAATTGAGAAAAGACTATATATATAATATGCTCAGAAATACCACTTCAAACATTATGCATTTCTTAGTAAAATTATGTAAATCATCTCGAGGTCTTAATGCATGATGATTGCATATATGGTTGGGCAGAAAAAAAGAGGTGTTGGCAATTTTGACTTCTGGTTTGCGTCGCAACGGTATGGACTGAAGAAACCGGGGTTCCGGGTTTCAAGTCTGGTTTTGTCCCTTTTGGGAACCTCAATGGGTCCGTCCAAAAGTCATCCCATAGAGGCGATGAAGAGGAAGAGGCATCTCAGAAGCCCAGACCAGACGGCAGTTGGTCCGGATGAACTGAGAATCTCTTCAAGTGAATGGGATGAAGACTGCCTATATGCAGGCAGCCCAAGTCACAGACAACTCAAAAAAAGTGGAGCTGTGGCATAGCAGCAGAACAGCTGATTGCCAGCAACATGTTGAAATCTGGGTGAGTCAAATTTTTATTTCTCCTCATGATGAACTAAAAAAGAAAAATACCCTAATGGGGAAAAGAAAGTTTAAAAATAAACTTCCCAAAAGAAGAAAATAAAATGGTGGGATGCTATGAAAGGGGAAGAGAAAAATCTTAGGGAATATGGAAAAATATTTAATAACAGATTGGGATTGTTTTAATTTTGATTAACTGAATATTTTTTAAAAAATAGGTGACGCTCTGTAGATGCAGTAAGAGCGAAGAAATAATGCTGTTGCCACTCTTACCACGAGGTAGGCCTAAATAGTGACTCTGACTCATGTCCAGTTGGGTTGCTGCCAGGTTTTCCTCCAGTGATACTCTAAGTGTCTCTTGATTCTTTTATATTAGTTAGTACTAATAAAGTAGGTTTCCATGAAATTCCTCTCAATTGTGAAATTCAAGGAATTTGGATTAATATATTGCAACTTATAAAAAAAACTCCAAGTACAACGTAGTCCTTGAGTTACAACCGTAATTGAGTCTACCTATTACACACATAAATCATAAATCGAGCTGGCCATGTGAGTGAATCAATTTCATCACCTTTTTTGCGATGGTTAAGTGAATGCTATGGTTGTTAAGTGAATAACACGGTCGTTAAGTGAATCAATAGATCGCTATGAATGTAGTTTTACCGAAACCTGGAAGGATTGACAAAATGTGTAAAATGTGTCCTGTAACTATATGACACTGTAAAGAGTGTAAATGAAACTGTGCTGCGGAGCTCCCAAAGTTCAGTCCTGCGACCTGGGAGGGGCTTCCATTCTAACTTTGAATCTGGATTGTAAGTAGCCCCAGGGTATGTCCATCATAACTGAACAGTTGCTAAATGCAACTGACACTTTAAAGAATTAAAACTTAAATGATAAAATAATTCTGAATCTATGTTTTTTTCAGTTTTTTAAAAAGTAGATTAAATTTTGTGTGTGTTTGCATGCACTCAAGTGTACATAATTCACTTCCAATTTTCTGTGTTTTAAATGATGCAAACAAATCTAACTAGATCCTATTAATATTGTATATATATCATGGATCCTATCTTCTGAACCTCAAATTGTTTTTAAAACTGTTTTTCTCATAGTTCTCTCTCTTCCTTATACATTTAACCAAAATTAAAAATAAAATTTTATCTTTAAAGACTTCTACTATTCATTTCAGTAAAACAACAATTTTATATAAGAAAGACATTTATATCTTACGTACTCCACCAAGAGCACTACAGGCAAGGGCAAAAAATTTCATCCATTCTATTCCCTCTCCAAAGACGTCTAATCGAAGAAGATTGCGCAGTTGTTCTACTGGTAAACACAAATTCTTCCACTTTTTATGGAGGTCTATTAAATCCACAGTCTTCTTTTCAGACAACTGTAAAAGCATATACATCATAAAGAAAATATAAGAAATCAAAATTGGAATATCTGTTAATTAGCTAGTTCAAAAACTAGTTGCTACCAGGCAAACCGGCACAACCGAATGACTGTCTGCCTCCTGGTCAAGAACAACCTTGACCCATATGGAAATCACTAAATAGACTGCACAGGTAGGAAGATCAAAGGACAATCTAAAAAAATGGGGCTTCCCTATAGAAGATACTCTATGTGAACATGGGAAAGAACAATCCATCTCACATAAACTATGGTGCATACGATGCCCTTCAACATGTACAGAGGAAGAGAAAATGCTGTCAATGTGACTTGATACTGGGCGAATGTCATTTAGTTTTAATCCTACTTATTTTACATACACGTGCTATATTTCTGTGACCTATTTTATATCTATTTTACTTGCTCAGTCTTGAATGTCATATGTCTATAATTTGAAAGTGTTTCTGCAAGAATAAAGAAAAACTAGTTCAAAGAAAAATCATTTTAGGTATTACAGGTCTTTTCAAAGTCTATCCTGTAGTGTTATTGTATATTTCAGCTGTTTTTTAAAAAATATTTTACCTGTTTATGCAAAACTTTAAGGAGGCCAGGGGTCAAACCAGTGTCATTTTTCTGTGTAGCAATTGGCATTTCAACACGTTCTTTCACAGGAAGTGGCTCTCCTCTTGACAAAGCATGGAAATACCTATAATAGTGCCATACCAAATACCAAAAGGCTGTTCAGGTGAAAAACAGATGATGCTAACATATAAAGTTTTCAAAATCAATACCACAGCTAACAGTCAGACCATAAGTGAGAAAAAGTGTATTTGCTTTTACTCCCTTTAATTAGACTTTGAGTAGGGTATGACAGGGTTTAATCATCTCTTGCTCTCCCAAACATCTTTCTGTTTAATAGCAATAGCAGTAGCACTTAGACTTATATACCGCTTCACAGTGCTTTACAGCCCTCTCTAAGCGGTTTACAGAGTCAGCATATTGCCCCCAACAATCTGGGTCCTCATTTTATTGACCTCGGAAGGATGGAAGACTGAGTCAAACGTGAGAACAAGAATCGAACTGCTGGCAACCAGCACTCAGCAGAAGTAGCCTGCAATACTGCATTCTAACCACTGCACCACTTAAGTGGATATATTTATTTATTTATTTAGATTTGTATACCGCCCTTCTCCCGAAAGACTCAGGGCGGTGAACAGAAAACATAAAAATGTTCCAAATAAAATGATGCAGCTATCATCATTTCTAGAAATACCTATGTGGCCTCTGTGGGCTTAAAGGCATTTTTGAACACTCAGTATAGCAGACTCCTTAAAAATAATTTTAAACATCTAAACATTTTAAAAGTCAGGTGGTACAGGAGACTAGGTGGGCACCTAAAAGTGAACAGACTAATGATATTGAATGTCTCTGGTGATGTGTAAACACTGACATAATTATTCTGAGCACAAATACTTCTAAATGTATGTGTGATGTCTTCTTAATTAAGATACTTAACTTTGGTTTTCTACTTACCCATAAGACCACTGGAGAACATCACGTGGTTGAGTCCTGATAGCTGCTTTGGTAAATTGTTTCATAATATCTGGCAGTGCAGGTGGAACATGAATCTGCTGTGCACAGAACATAACATCTGGAACAGGCATGATTATTCAAGGTTCCAAACTAGAATCCTATGAAAAATAAAAAGAACAGTATTCATTCATTAATGTATTCTAAAATAAACTCTTGAGATGTATAAAGGCATAATATATGTTAATATCAGTACTTTATCAAATACACCCAACCTTTCTGGGTTGGCGGCCCTGGGGGAGAGTGGGAAAGAGGGGGTGATTTTATGTACGCACGAGCACCTCTGGCTCTTATGCAAATGGGCCTGACATTTATGTGGCCCAGTTGTAAATAGGCCACAGCCTGGTAGTGAGTTGTGATCTACAGGTTGGGGATCCCTCCTCTAAGGAGTTCAAGGCAGTACATATAAAACTATCCTGTTTTATCTTCAAAGGAACTTAGTAGCATCTCGTAAATTAGGATAGTCAAGAAACGATTTCTCCCAAGGTTGCCCAATATGCTTATAAGGCTAACAAAATTTACTAAATACGTCACTTTTTGTTATGCATTAAGAAGCCGGAAATCTTTTTTCATATTATAACAGCTTACTGTGAATCATACAAGCATAGGTGGCATCTATTTATAACTGAAATATTAAACCATATTTCAGTTATAAATAGGTACCACATATGCTTGCATGATACAGAAACATAATTCAAAAATGTTTTTAGTTTTTTTGTTCTTATGATGATAGACTTCGCAGCCAACAAGCAATCATAGCAAAAACAATGCCAATTCATTTTCTAGTACAAAATTAACAACTATATTAGGCTACATCCAAATTATGAAAGTACACAATTGCTTGCATCAAGGTATTGTTCTTTTAGCCATTTGCATACATTCCGAATATTTTCTAGAGCGAGCTCCCTTTCCAAATTTCAGATTATGGGATAGGAGGGGGAAAATACATACAACCATGAATTGGGGATATTAGAATTATCTTATTAGGATTAGAATATCACTTTATAATTTGAGAGTGGACTCCCACATGCTTTTGTTGCTCTGCTACAAATTATTTTGCATGTGTTCTATTCCTTTAGTTTATCCTCCCATGCCTAGCACTGATTACTAAAAATTAGAAGCCTGGTAGCACTTGTTTAAGCTAACAAATTACATTAAAAGGCATAAAGTTTTGTACACTTAACTTCATTAGAAACATCTTATTCCTGCTAAGGGCTATAAGGCCTTGTTACACAGTTGCTTAAATTTCAAAACCCTCTGGTAATTAGCCAAGCTTAAGTGCAAAATGTGCCAAAGATATTCCAGAACTCCCCATGGGGATTCATCAACCTGAGATCTTTCATTAGTAAGATGGGATTGCCAGACATTAGCAGCTATCTGTACCAGCAAAGCTATAGTCTTTTTCTCTTGTCATTTTTGTGATGTCTTCTGAAGCCACTGGCATCTACAGTTTTGTGTACAGTACTATAAAGATCTGCATGTTTATCTCTGCACTATGTGAGTCAAACTCTCTCCCATTTGTTTTTCCACAATTATAAAATATACTCTGAAAATAAATAAAACCTTGGAATGATGACTGTAATGCTGTCTGATAAATAATGTTTTAGATCCATATCTCATGAAATCAGAATCCTTATATTAAACATAGATTTATGTTCTGCATGTTAATCAAATGTTTCTCAGGCCAGTTAGCAATACGTCTTAACAATATGTTTTGCAAGAAAAATGTCTAGAGCCAGAAATCAACATTTTTCTCTGAGCCTGTTTTCTTGCAGATTTTTCATTACCCAATCTAGGTAACATAATCAGTGATAGTGATAGTTTGGGTAATGAAATATCTCCAAGAAAACCACCAAGCTCAGAAAGTACCAAGGACCCCTCATTTCAACCATGAGCTACAGATATTATCTTTTATTGATTTTTCTCTTCTAATATACAGTCCAAATATCTACTACTCTACAATATGTTCTACTGCTGTTAGTTTAGCAGAACATAACACTCAGAAGAATGTATTTCAATTCACAAAATACTAAAACTATAATCAGTGTTCATAGCAGCCTTTCACATCATCTTTGGCCTACAATATATGCCTAGAAAATACACTTTCTCCAAGGTGCATGGGATGAGATCAATAATCTAACATAGTGGTTCTCGAACATTTTGGTCTCAAGATCCCTTTACATTCTTAAAAATGATTGAGGAACCCAAACAGCTTGGGTTTATCTGGGTTTATCAGGAATTCCCAAAGGTCCACTGTCCACACTTTGAGAACCATTGATCTAACACATCTAATTTATAGAAAAATCATCTGGTTAATAGAAAATGCATTTTCTGGGATATTATGCATGAGGAAATGAAGCCAAATAAAATGATTTGGGGGCTAATTACAGAAATACAAAAGGACTTCCGTGTAGGGTTCCTTCTTTGTAAAGAAGGGTCTGTATTTACAGCTAGACATTTGTAAATCCCACTCTCAAGCAATTCAGCTTTATTAAATACTGAGGCATTCAGACACATTTAGATTATATTCATAAAAGTCTACTAGGCTTCTACTTTTTAGTACTACTTACCTATTTAAAGCACTAGTAGCCTTAAAAGTTCCTTCTGTTTGTTTAGTGAATAAAATTAAGGCATGCAGTCTAACCATGACTGCATTACTGCTTAGGTTCTTTTAGGTAGTTCTCAACTTACAACAACAACTGAGCCCAAAATTTATTGCTAAGTGAGAAATTTGTTAACTGAGTTTTGCCCAATTTTACAACTTTTCTTTACCACAGTTTGTTAAGTGAATCACTGCAGTTCTTAATTTAGTAACCTGGTTGTTAAGTGAATTTGGTTTCCCCATTGATTTTGCTAGTCAGGAGGTTTCAAAACGAAATCACACAACTCCAGGACACTACAACGGTCATAAATGTGAGTCAGTTGTCAAGTAGCTTACTGTAAATCACATGACCATGGGAATGGTGCAACAGTCATAAGTGAAAAAAGTAAAAAATCATAAATCACTTTTTCCCAGTGTCATTGTAACTTCGAATAGTCACTAAATGAACTGCTGTAAATCGAGGACTATATTTTTTAGTCTGCCTTGTATCCCTCACTGTATGCATAAAAAGTGCATTGTATTTTTAATTCATTGAGGAGGTAGCAAATGTGATCCTACTTTTCACACTTGCATTCAACGAGCTCGTTTTCGGCAAATGGCCTGTTAGCTAGCAGTAAATATTCCGGTTGGATTGGTGTGAGGAAGTCTCGAGTTTAAAAACGCTCAGCCAGGAAGTAACTTATTTTGGTCAGTCATCCATACGTATACACCTTCTCTCTCTAGTTGCAACTTCTGTCTTGGGGTTGTTGTTCAAATAAAATATGACGTGGAAGCAGGACATCCTAAAAGCCAGCCTAAACTCTCTGGAGAAAGGGGAGCATAAATGTGTACCGTACCACAAATAAAGCGGCGTCACCCGCTAATACCCCTCCCCACGCTTGAAACCGGAACGTCGTCCCCTTCCTCCGGCTCAAGCAGCTCTTTTGCTCTAACGGCCAGTAGCTATTCAGCAGCAAGGAGCTACGGGAAGGAAGAAGGCCGCCTTCGTTTCTCGGCTGCCTCGCTCGAAAGGGCTGAGCTCCAGTTAGGTTTCCATGACACCGCGCGCGTCCCTGTCTCGTAGCAACGACGGAAAGAATGGAGCATGACAACGGACAGCCGCCGTTGGTCTTGTAAGTCTCCTCCTAGTCCGCCGAATCTCTATGGCAGACGATCTTTTTCGGCCTCCGACCCTGGAATTTACAACGGCTGTACGGCTCTTTAGTTTCCCGCGCCGGCCTTTTTACGGCCATCTCTGTAACGTGAGGCTGCGCGCCCGCTGATGACGCAGGCGCATCCCGAGCACGCGCCGTTAATATCGCACAGCGCGACCTTCGAAACTTTGTTACGTGGAGGAGCTTATTAAAAACGCGCTTTGGAACAAAGCTTAAACCGCGCTTTTAAATACCGTTTAATCTCTAATTATAAAAAGGAGAGTGTAAATAGAAGTCAAGTGTATATGCAGTAAATTCTGCAAAAGGAGCCACAGCACACTTTTAAATATTCCTTAAAAAAAGGTTAAAATAGTTATGCCAAAGATTGTACACCAACACATAGATGGATACCAGATGTTGGATATGCTCTTTGTTTAAATAAAGGGCCACAAGCAACACAGCTCGGAAAAGATTGTTCTGTTGAAAGTTAGAAAGCATGCCACTTAGTTTAATTCTCTGCTCATAGAAGTAAATTGTACATGAGAGATTTTTTTCTTCAGTGAAAAGAACAACTTTCTGTGGAAAAAGAGATGCACCTTGTTATATGTCTTCTCTTAACAAATAGCAAAGCCTGCCTGAAAGGGAGACATGCCTGTATTAAAGCACCCACTTCCAGACCTACAAGAAACTAGGAAAGGCTTAGAACTCCAACATTTGTCAAAAGGCCAAATAGTTACGCATATATGTAGCTATAGAAACTTAACATTCTACTGGAACAATAAATATTTTAAGAAATTAAATTGATTGCAAATGAAACAAAGTGCAAAGCACAATTGCTCATTTCCAGCAACTTTGGACAGATATAGATTTTCTAGTCATGTGTACTTTCCTTTGGCAGATTTAAAAGTATTTTGCAATTTAATCACCAGGCAGAATTCAGTATTTGGTACTGCGGTAGAATTTGTATGTAAAAGCAGTTTTCTAGGTCTTAGAGCCTCAAAGAAAGTCCCCAAAACATATAGACAAAAGTATAAAAAATAATGAAGTATGAAGGAACAAGTATTAACGCCTCCGTATGTTACAAATGTCAGTTTGTGTCACTGAAATAGAATACAGTATACAATTCATCTTTTGGGCAAATGTTGACATGTTAAACATTCTTGTACATTATTTTAAGTTATCAAATACACTGGAAAATGACCAGATACAAAAGAAATGATGTTCTAAGGAAAACAGTATTTATAATTATTGTTAAAATAGCAGCAAAAAGAAAACAAGTACCAAAACTTTTTCTTAACAAATTTTAATGATCATTGAACATCAGGTTGTCTGGGATAAAAACAAATTACAAGTTACTGCATTTCTGCAAAATGCTACAGGATGAAGCACAGCATTGCTGGCAATATCCTAGGGAGAAAGACTGTTTGGGTCTTTAAAAAAAACAAAGATGTCAAGAACTAATTTTGTGCAACTGAAAGTTTTTCACTAGAAAATGCTTTATTTGTGGACAAATTATGCTCTTGCACAAAATACTGAAATTGTAGTATTTGCATTTCCAAAAGAAATAGATTCAAAAACTCACAAGTAATATCTGTCTAAAGTACACATAGTTAAAAAGCAAGTGGGTTTTTTTGGCTACCTTCTTATTACTATGCTTTTTAATGGGAGCAATGTCAAAAAAATTGAACATCAAAATAAAAAATAATAATCCTTGTATTACTCAAAATGCTAAAATCGAGGTAATGCTCCAAAATGTCAGTAGTGGAGAAAGTGCACAACCCCATTTCTACTGTACTTTAGCAGTGTGCATGAGTATAAATTATTGGAAATCTAGACTCCAAATCTTCACTCCCATCCTAAAATCATATAACCCAAACAACTCTTTTCTTTCAGTACAAAAACATGCTGAAGACAGCTAGCTATTGGATAACATAATTTAACTACATTATATTCAGGGGTGCAGTCCTGAGTAAGTAACACAGCTGCATAGCATTTCCTGAATACAATAAAACTAGAAAAAAACCTTTTCACCATTTTTAATATATTGCATTTTCAAGCAAATAAAGAAATTGAAAGGTTTAAAATTGGATTTTGTGTTTCAGAAGTAATGACATCAAAATATATTATTATTACCAGCAGAAAAGAATTATACATATAAAAATAACTTGACTTGGGGGATACGTTTGATGCAAATATTGTAAAAATCAACTGATACTTAAATATTTCAGTTTCTTGTTCTAGCTGTTAATACTATAGTATTTAGATTCCCTCCCACATAAACAAATTCATAAATCCTTCAGAATTGCCATGCAGAATGCTGCCCATTTCTAAAATTACAGACATTCATTTTTAATATAAGAGAGTATCAGCTCCGTGGTATGCTTTGTTCTTTTGGTTGTAATAAAGTTCTATCAATTCAGTAAAAGTTGCTGCATTTTTTATCATTTACATTTATTGTATTTTGTAAATAAATCAGATAGCCATTTCTCCTATACTTCAATGTAAATAAATCTTTGCGCATTTCAATTCAAAAAAAAATATTGGCTTACACAATGGAAATAAATTCTTACATAAACCTCTCAAGTAACTGATTTAGGTATTTCTGCCACTTACCTCGAATGAATTTTAAGTACATAAAATTTCATTAAAATTCTATCTTCCAGTTCCAAAAAATTAATGCCTCACAACCAAGCAATTAAAATTGTTTGAAGGAGAAAATTTGTCCTGATCCATTCTACTGTACAATATTACAAATGAAATCACATGAAAAAAAATCAGGCAATAGAAAATGTACAACAGCTTTGATGTTATACAGAAATATTTTTTTAAAAAAATCAAATGAAATTGGTGTTTTCTTATCACAGTCACTTCACTGCTGACTGTAATGGTTATTTCATTTTCATATCCTTGATAAGCTAGCCATCGCTATAAAAATGCAATTTATTCTTTTGAAATATATATCTTGCTTACAGCAATATTGTTTTGTGGCACATATGTCAACAGAACAGCAATCCAAAATAAAGTGACAACTAGATTTAATAAATTAATATTCTTTAAAGATGTACAATGAACATTCATTTTAATCCAAGGTTGTAGGGTATTGGGATATTGCTATTTACACATTTACAGATCTCAGTACTGGTAAGTTCAGAAATTGCAGATAGTACATAGCCTTAACTGCTATCTGAATGCCATGAGAAAAGAAGCCAAAATTAAAATATAAAAACCCAGCTGAGAAAATAGTTTGGAAATACCCAAATAATAATGACCAGTCTATGACAAAGAACACAAAGGCAAGGGAAGATCAAGTAATTCCATGTGACCATTTCTATTCTTGTGAAGACTGAGGAGGTGATGGTGATGTCCCTGGTTTCCCAGTTTTTCGTTCATAATTCACAAGTCGTTGCCCAACAAGATATCTAGGATTTAAAAGAGTTTTTTTTAAAAAAAAATAGTTATCATTTCAAGTTTGCTTCTGAAATGAAATACTAACTGAAGGAACATTTCTTCACAAAAGATACAATTTCACTGAAGATTTTTAAAAAGAAACTTCCACTGTTTTCAAGGGACACAAGAAGGCAGCATTAGTACCCTAATTCAGTCAAACCACAATAAATAGGCATTTTATCACTCGACAATTTCAGATGCTTCTGGAAAAGCTGAACTATGAGCAAGCACACCCTGAATGTCAAAAATTGTGATCATAATTCCCAAATATTTCAGCTTCCAAAATATTTATAAGATTGTCACTATACTCTGGCATTAATAAATATTGATTAGGATACTTACTTATCATTTTTAATATGCTCATAAAGGCGCTTGAATTGACGGACTTGAAAGGATAAGATTCCCATCAAAACTACTACCATGAGTAGAAAAGGATAAATCCGTCGTTGTACTAAATTTTGCATCTCAGGAGTGACACCTGTAAATAGTAATAGAAAGACAATGAAACTAAAAATTGGAATTAATGTAAATTCTAAACTTTTCTATTACCAATGTGAAATTTTAATGTTAATTACCTTTTTATTTATAATAAACTATAAACAATCATAAAACTATTACAGTTAATACATTTTTTTAAAATAAAGGTTATTTGGATGTTTCTCTTCATTAATGCCATTTATGTATTTTGAAAAAGTAGTTACCTGTGACATAATAGCATATTCTCAAAAACTAGAAGTTGTGGTTAACTGAAAAACCCATAACTAGTCTTTTTTCCATTCACTCAAAACTGATTATTATTTCTCTTTTACTAAGGATTCTTAGTGATGAGATCAGGAACTTTGTGTAAGATCCTATTTGCCTGCTGAGATCCAAAAAGGCAAATACCAGTTGCCTTCTTTATATGAAATTATCGATAAGTTTTTATTTAATATGCTAATTCTGATACTTGAGTAACAACTTCCCAAAGGAAATTCAGCAGGTTCTTGGTCAACTGCTGGCCAATTTCATAGAAATTAGAACTAATAAAATTATGGGATATCTGAACCCTATTTTATGTTGAATTTCATATTTGTTTGTCCCAACTTGCTCCAGATTCAGAAAACACTTGTCAAACATGATATAAGTCATAAAATAAACACACACACAATTTTCTGTGTTCTATGAACCCTCATTCCATCGGGCAGGAGATATAGAAGTATAGGCAGCCTCACAACAGGCTGAAGAACAGCTTTTATCCGTATGCTGTTATACTCCTAAATGAAAAATAATAATATAACATGATGTCTGCATGTGTTGAGGGGGGAGTGCACGAAGGAAGGCTCAGCCAATCTCATTGTACATGTTGTACTATGATAATAAAGATTTCATTTCATTTCAATAATCTACTGAAATCAGGAGGTCAAAAAATAACTTATGTGGTTATTTTGGGGGTTCAGATATGTTTATGTTGTGATTATTGAACTTGTACTAGTCTGTAATAACTTTGATTATAATGCAAGTATGAGTTATCTTGAGGTAAGATGATTGGCCTATAAATTTTAAATTGTTTAAATAAATAAATCTGAAAAAATGTCATGTCCTACCAATCTTTCTTCTGCGCAAATACTGCATATACAAGAAGTTACTTTTATTTAGTTGGATTAAGTTTCAAGGCTTCAGTTTAGTACATATTTTGAGGATAAAAACTGGAATTTTAAATATCATCAAAAGCTTACTTGGTGACTCTTCCAAATATAGCATCAGTTTTTACTAATTTCTTAGAAAACTTACTATTTCTTGAGTCTTTAGGCTAAACATAAAATACAATAAATACACTGAAACTATTGATGAATCTGTTAGAAAGTTATGGATATATTTGAGATATCATTCATTTAAAGTGCACCATGTGAAGTTTTGATATTTTAATAATATAATGATCATATACGTCCACTCTAAATATTAACTGAATGTATAGTCCAAATATGAAATTTGCATTGCCACCTGCACTTACCTAATAAAGGTGTAACACCAGAAGCTACAATATAAGGTACACAGAGAGAAAGCAGTAAAACTGAAATAACAGGTGCTGCAAGCTTTTGTATGATAAAGTGTAAGTCAATATTTCGAATTCCATTTGCATAAACCTGAAATATAAGATTAAAGTTATATGAATAATGATGTCCAGCAAAATTATATTTAGCACAAAACATATATTCATAACTGGAGTATTTATTTATTTAATGGCCTATTAACACCAGGGGCCCATCTTGATGACGGATCCTAGGATCAAGAGGGATGGCAAGCGGCCAATTCCCCCCTTCCCTATTCCCTCCCCTTCTTCCCATTCCCTTTCCTATACACCCCATAATTCTGTAAATATTTGTTAAAGTTCTATGTTAATTATTTAAGTTATT
>JANHFO010006240.1:28577-38806 GCA_032468095.1 Pareas carinatus | reverse complement strand
GGAGTGCATCTCCGCCCCAGGCACTTCCAAAAGCCACAAACTGAGCCACGGCAACGCGTGGCCGGGTCAGCTAGTTTAATTATATAATGAATATAAATGTATGATTATTTGTTACAATAAAAAAAATTAACAATACAGAAAAATTGGAAATGTAACTTTACCACTGACAAAATAAACCTCCTGAGATGTCTATAAATGGGCAAGTGAATCATTTCTTGAACTGGATTAAAATCTGGGTCATTTAAATTCCTCAGAAACCAAAGGACACCAGGCCTCAGTACCTGAAAAGGAAAATTAACACTTCAATATTTTGAAATTGTTTTTTTAGTAATTTAGCATTTTAGATACCTCCATATTAATTTTCAATACAATTTATGCCAACCCCCTAAATCTATTGAAAGCAAGTGAGCCAGTTTTTCTGCCAAGCAAAGATACAATGTTTTAGGAAAGAGTGTCAGGTGATTCTGATGCGAAAAGCCTGCTGATTGAATGTCATCTTCAGGAGTTGGGAAGCACTCCAACAGCTGAGGTTGACTCTATTAGGAAACATCTGGAGTGGCTGTGTCAGATGTTGTGTATCCCAATCCTGAGCAGACATAGTCTCTGAATGAGTCACAAACTTTTTGCTTGGTGTACTTCATAACTCGGCAATAGCCCCACAGAAAGTAACCACTAGTCGGCAGCTCTTCAATGAGAGCAATCTATCTAACCTAGATTCTTTGAACTAATGCCTTGTAATCGATGTATCCCATACTTGTTTCTATTATCTTGAACCAACCGATAACCTTCACATGAACACTAAAGCTTGGATCACGACTTTATCATGCTACTCTTTTGCTATTTTGGACTTCTTCACAATCAAGCCCTTGCATTTGCATAATTTTTCCTAGAGTGTGCATCCAACTGCACACATTCCTGTTTTGTGTGCCATTGCCTGTTCATTTGCTTGTAATATAAAGTAAACTACTTAAAACGCAATTCTGTGTGTGTGGTTGGTCTGGAAGTCATGTTTCCAGGAATTCCTTAGCACTTTTGGATTCAGGATACTCAGTTTCCCAGTTGAAACTATGACTGAGTCTGTTCATGTGTTGTGAGATAAAGCAGTTTTCATCATGTCTTCTGATTGTTAGTTGGTGTTCATGGATGTGCTCTGCCAATTTAATCTTAACTTCCTCTAGCAACCAACAGCCAGATAATCAGTGATTAACACCACATAAATAATAAATAGAAAATAATAATCAAAGAACAACCAAGGAGAAAACTATACTCCTACTAACACTAGCAGGGCAAGCTATTGTATATAAACAGGGAATAAACTCACACTCACTACCACTAGTTGGGTAACAAAACATCTGGAAGCAAACAACCAAAAGCTTAGAGAGCACCAAGGACTCCTCAGTTCAATCCTCAGTAACATATATTCTATTATATTTATTTTAGGATACTGCAGTTGTGGGGTTTACTCTATTTTATTGATTGGCCAAAAATATTTTAAAAATCAATGCAACAAAGCCAAACAGAAATGTTGACAATTTAGAGTCTTACAACCATGGAGCAAGCATCTGAGCAAAAGATTATGTTTAAAAATTGATGGTATTCACTGCGCAAAGTGTTTTGTAATTATCATAGTGAGTTCTGACAATAAAAGCAAGTCAGCGAGCTATTTCAAAGGTTCCAATGTTTCATCAACAGTATGATGACAAAAAAGATAATGGTAGACATCTCAATCAATGCTAGTGGCACTACACTAAAACTAACCACCCAAGAGCTGTTCCTGGTAATTATAATTTTACATAAAGCTCTTGCAGTCTTTAGATTCTAAGCTATGCCAATAGTAGTAACTAATGGAATATTTATCAAATGTCACTGACACAAAGTGTTTGCATATATTGGCAATGCCAGGTTAAAGATCTACCTGGTTATTTGCTTCACTGTCATTTATATTTAATTGGGTGGGAAAGGAACCACTGATAACAAAGTTGGTACTTTTCCTCTCATATCATCTAGATTTTTCAACATGTGGGGTTTTTTTCCCCATGGCAACTTTAAAAGTATGGGAAGTTGATTATAAAGGGAATTTCTTCACTTAATATTTTATTTATTTAATTTTTTATACCGCCCTTCTCCCCGAAGGGGCCCAGGGCGGTATACAGTCATTTTAAAAATACTTAAGACATACAAACACATTTTAAGAAAAATTTAAAATAATATAAATTCGATGGCTAAATTTAAAAAACCGCAATGTAAAACCTATTTAAACCAAATCTAAATTTAAAATATTTAAAATTAATAACAGATTTCCACATGGAAGAGGTATGATTAGGCCAAACCGGCCTGGATAAAATTTCCCAAACTTGAACAATCTTCTGATATTTAAAAAGAACCTTAAAACTATTCTATTTTTTAGGATAATATGAAGTTGGAAAAATCCACTCTTTTCAGGTGTAGTACCCAAATCAGTTTAAATTAGGATAGTGCCTCAGTTAAAAAACATCTGTAAACTTTTATACATGCAGGTTTTATGTGTATTTTATTTGTGATTTTTTAATGTCTAATGTAGCCCAAAAAAATATATGTGCATATGAAATAATAATACAACTATTACTGCATCTCGCTCTGAAGCTTTGTATAAAGGCCCATAACTTATATATTTTAAGAAATATAGAGTTGAAATTTAAATAAATACAAATCTGGTACATATACAGAATCTGCTAGCTCTACTGAACCACTAATCCTACTTAAAGTTCTATGAACTGATTCCATTTTATCTGACAATTTAAAAATTTGTCTCTGAAGTGTTGTTTTCCCCCCTCATTCTTCTCCCCTTTTCTTTTGTGCCCTTTCTTTTCAAAGTGTAAAACTACAGGCTAGGATTTTCATGCTTTATTCATCTTACATAAACTGGCTTGGGAAAATGTTCAACTAAACATGATACTAATGCTTTACGTAATTAAATCTGCATTTAGTATTTAGCCTGATTATTCCTGATCCCAATATATTCTGGCATGAAAGGCTTACTCAGATTGTTTGTTGATGAAACAAGACAATTGTACTCTATAATTTTTTTTTCAATTTTTCAATTTAGATTAATTTGAACATCCAATATATTTTTGCAAAGACACAAATGAGAATTTTTTTTTATCATTTAACACAGTTTTTCAATGTATTTTCAATACTTACTTCTCTCAGGAGGAGGATGAAAGATGCAAAATAGAAGACATATACCATTCCGACGAGCCAGTGTAGAAACATTGTAGTGCCAGGGGCAGACTGAAAGCTCAATTCTCTATCCTTCAAAGTAGCATCAAACATTTCCTATATAAAATATAGCAGTGATATTTTTCAGTCTTTCAATCTGGGAGCAATTCAGAGCTTTACAGTGGGAAAAAACCCACAAACACTTTACATGTTCTCATAATAAGAAAACACCTATAGAATCTCCATTATGACACTGGATAGCTTATCAATTATTTTTCATAGAAAATTTCAGCACTTCATTTTATGTGAAAAATAAATGGTTTGTTATATAACTATAGTAACAATCTTCAATATCTAACTGCTAGAAAAATCTAAAAATTTAATTCTAATGTGCAAATATAACCTCTTTAATTTTCCAATTCCAATTTACAAATATAACTTCTCTCAACCATAATCGTCACTGCAAAACCAAGTTAAAGTAATAGTTCCTCCCAAAATGCTAATCTTACCAGCGAACAAATGTCCAGCCACCAGCCACAGATAAGAGGAAAAACACCTATTTCTACCACCACTAATAAGGATACCTGCAAAATAAAAAAGTCAGATAGTTGTTTGCATATTCACAAAACTGAATATTGACTAAATTCATATTTATTTTTATAACTTTTTGCCTACAGATTTTTAGTAAATATCTGATTTTTGACACTGGCTTACCTTGACAACTATATAGCACACACCAAGCAAGCGACGTGATCTCTGAAATTTTACAATTGCTGCCACACCCTAGATAATATGGTCAAAGAAATAGGTATATTTCATAGTGTAATATTATTTTATGGAAGAGAATGTTAATTCACAGGAAATCATTTCAGTCTACAGGACATACAGTAGGCAATCTGCTGTGCTTCAAACACTCCACTACAGAGGGAGCCTGATGCTAATAATCTAGGAATGGAATACAATTAATTGATCTTTTCTGCCTCAATGAGATTTACCTCAAAAGACATAAAGCAAAATCTGCTAATTCTTGGAGCACAATAAAGTGACCAACCAATCTTCAAATGTCGAGATTTATGCAAGTGTTTAAAAGGATACATGACTGAGAATTAGTGAAACTGCCAACAGCACATAGCCAACGATGGTGGTGATTAGGCCTTCAAAATGAGAAGCTTGAACCTAAAAACAATGAACACACAGCATATATACATCAAATAGACCACTTTTGTAAGAAGATCTATAAAACATTGCGTATACTATGGTACAGTATAAATCAACCATCACATTTTCTATTACATGTGCATTTCATTTCTAAATAGTCAGATTTTAATTTTAACACAAAATTTAACACTAACGATGCTGACATTTATCGTTTTAGCTGACTGAACACTACACAACTGCTTAACTATTTGACAGGTTAATCAAATATTTATCAAGAGGAATTAGATTTATATCCTGCCCTTTTTTGCAGAAAAACTCAAGTAGGCACACACAACAAACCTGAAAGGGTGACTGGCTCAGAATCACTCAATGACTTTCTATGGCAGAGGATGAACTGGATTGAAAATCTCAATCAATATATTCACTTGAATCACAATCAATAATCATAATCATATTACCGCCTAAAATAGCTTAGTGGAAGAAATTCTTATCAGTTACAAATGTCCTTCCACCGGCTATACCATAGTTTGTGGCTACCAATTAAACATTCCCCTTCCCAAAAATTCTGGCATGTGCAGGTAATGTGGGTTGAAGAGGGTTATTTGCTTTTTCAAAATGAGTAATTTCTTTCCTTGCCCTGTGAGCTTCTGCTGAATTCGGATACAGAAAAAGGGCTGATTTTATCTGAAAAATATCTATTATGAGAAAGACTGGGTGCCCTCTCACCTATATTACGATTTTTGCAGAAAGAAAAACTACAGAAATCATAAATGCATTCTTTCCCTATGTTTTGATGTAGGTTGTACTTGAGTTTCTTATAAAAACCCAACACACTGGATAAAAATCAATCTTCCTTTACTTAACAGGAAACAGGAAACAGGAAACCAGGAGGAAAGAAGGACAATTTAGTTTACAAGTAAAACTTCTGCGGGATTAATAGAATCACTTACGTAGTCTTCAAAGCCAAGTCCAACTATGGAGAAGTGGCCAATGTGGTACGGGCAAAATGCTATGAGAGAAAGAAATTGGTGATAGATGGCTTTTTGATAAATATTCATCTTAAAAATAATCAATTGAGAATAAATGGATGTAAATAACTGGGTTTATAAATTTGCTATGCAGATAGTTCTTGACTTATGACCACAATCGAGTCAAAAGTTTATGTTGCTAAGTAAGAAATGTGTTAAGTGAGTTTTGTCCCATTTTATGACTTTTCTTGCCACATTTCTTAACTGAATCACTGCAGTTATTAAATTAGTAACATGATTGTTAAATGAATCTGGTTTCCCCATTGACTTTGCTTGTCAGAAGGTCACAAAAGGGAATCACATAACCGAGGGACACTGCAACTGACATAAATGTGAATGGTCAAATATCCAAATATAAATCACATAACAATGGGGATGCTGAAATGGTCATAAGTCCCTTTTTTCAGTGCTGTTGTAACTTCAAACAGTCACTAAATGAACTGTTGTAAGTTAAGGACTACCTGTATAAGCATGGTCCAAGTTATGCCAAATAACGATTTAGTGCAAATGAAAAGCTCAAAAACATTTTCAGCCTGTGTCTTGTTTTGTTATCTGGGTTGAACAATTCTGTTCATGATTAGCTTAATTGGTTTAAAAAGTCAACTTCAGAATTAAGCTGACCATAATTACAATTAGCCATAATTCTCAATTCAGAAACTTGATGAATTAAAAGCATAAATGAAAGCTATCAGCCTCTTCTAGACAACAAAGGTCTTGAGCCCAAGTCTCTATGTGGACCAATTATATTTGGGTAAAAATACAATTATTCAATAAAGCAAAATTTTTGATTAATAGTGTCTGGATTTTAAAGATTTTGTAAAAAGAGGCTTCAAAATGATTAGTTTTCACAGCAAGACTATTTTTCTACAGTTTCAGTTTCCATGAATAATAATTAGCATGTATTAGAATAAGGATCAGATACAACAAGTAATGGTATGAGCACACTCATGGGTAAAAAACTATTTGACGCTATATGTGAAATTATAGTTATGCAGTCACTAAATTGTATGCAGGCCCACTAGGGAGTCAATCTCCTTTGAGGAAAATGAAAAAATCTATTTCTTTTCCTAACAAAATCACATAATTAGTAGTTAAGATTCATACAGCTCTATCATAATTTGTACCATAAGAATAGTTAATCTGAAATAATTGAAAATGCAGTAACTTACCAAAGACAAGTATGAATAGCGTATTTAATGATACCACCCAAAACACATGCTCCTGAAGAGGTGGGGGGAAATAAAAAGTAACCATAAAAAACTAACTGTTAAGCAATATTATCTTATCTTGCATTCTTGTCATTTTGACTCTTAATTTGTTCTCTAATTTTTCTGCAGTGCAATGTAGGGCTTTCTGAAATAAAATTTCTATCTGGAGGCTGCACATTCACATCCTCATGAGAAAAATTAATGTGTATTTATTTGTTCAATTTGTATGGCTGAAATAAGTGATTCTGAGTGGCAAACAATCATAAAATTAATTAAAACAGTTGCTATCACCATACAAAAAGAAAAAGTAAATACATATAGCAGTCGAGAATTATTACAATTCACATACAGTACATTAGTATAGCCAGAAAATGGATCTTTCACACACAATCAGGTCTTCAAGGCCTTTCGAAAGGTCAACAGAAATGGAGTCATTCTAATCTCAGGAGGGAGAATGTTCCAGAGGGCAGGCAATATGCAAAGAAGGCACAACTTCTAAACCCCGTCAGTCAACTTTCCTTGTCTGGCACAACCCAGAGTATGCCCATTCTGCTGAACCAGATTGGAAAGGTAAGAACAACTGGAAGAAGAGTCCCTCACATAACTTGGCCCTAAGCCATGAAGGGCTTTAATGGCATTCAGAAACACATCAGAAACCATTGCTGTTCATTAAGTAGTGGATATTATATATTCTGAGTAATCAACACCACTGTGCATTAAATACTGTATGTCACACAAACTATTCAGAAACTTTCTTTAAAAAACTTTGGCATTCCTAAAGTATGTGGCATATTTAGCTGACATTGTATTCAAAGATTTCATATATTTGGATTCTACTTGTTAGATCAAATGGGAGTGATAACATAAGCCATATTGAATAATAGCAATTACTATTCACTTACCAAAAAAACTAGGGATCCATCAAGTCCAAGCATCTATAAACAAGAAATAATTTTGAACATTAACTGACATAGCCTATACCATTCAAGAGGCTGCTTAGTTTGAAAGAACTGCTATTTCTCAACCTATTTTCAACTTATCGGAAAAGTGCGAAAGTACAGTTAATAGTGTCATACCAGGTGGGTTCATAGACTATGCTCAACTATTAATTATGGCTTATAAATCAAAATGGCTGAGTTCATATATTATGCTAATGTATCAAACGATGTTATTCAGTACAACATGTGAACTCAATATATACTGGTCTCTGACCATAAAAAAATAATTGTTTTGATGAATCTAATATTTTTACAGATATGCATCACAAAAATGTATATCTCTTATTGCCCTTTTCAACTGGAAAACCAGCTTCAAAAAGGAACTAGAATTAGAGAAATAACAAAAGGAAAAAGGATACTTTATAAAGTTATATTTTACAATTTACCATTTTTATACTCTAAATTGATCCAGGACTTTTTACAAAATGTATTTTTTCTTGTAAATATGCTCTTTTTACCAACAGTATTCTTTCTCCTCCCCAAACTGCAGTTTTTTTCTACTAAAGGGGTGGGGAAACTCTTTATTAATATATTTTGTATCAATTGTAATATATGGTTTGGTCAAGGATGGCCAGGATGGTGCAGTGGTTAAAAGCAGCACTGCAGGCTATTTCTGCTGACTGCCATCTGCCATTAGCCACCAAATTCAGCAGTTCGATTCTCACTGGCTCAAGGTTGACTCAGCCTTCCATTCTTCCGAGGTCAGTAAAATGAGAACCCAAATGATTGAGGGCAATATGCTGACTGCGTAAACCGCTTAGAGTGCTGTAAAGCACTATTAAGGGGTATATAAGTCAAATAAATGAATGAATTAATGAATTAATTAATTAATGTATTAATTAATTAATTAATAAAAATTGGAAGATGAAGCTGACAGAAAGGATGCAGCATAGAAAACCATTCTCAATACCAAGCAGATTAAACTATTAAAGTTGTTTCATAACTACAGGGGGGAAAGTATATCTGAATGTATAGGCCATACTCACTCTCTCCCATGTAAGTTCTTCTGCAGCTCGATCCCATTCCAAAGCATTCCAATTCATGTCATCTACACAGAGTATCAAAATATTTTTAAAGGAAAGAATTTTGATATATTTGTTATATTCTTCAAAGAGAATACTATTCATATTTGCTCCAGGGTTGAACAGTAGCGTATTGTGATGTTATCTTGATATTGATATTGATATTCAGGCCTTGTGTAAATAATTTTAATATGTTCTTAAATGTCTATGTTTGTTAGTGTTTTTATATGCCTGTAAGCCTGTAAGCCGCCCTGAATCCTTTAGGAGAAGGGCGGGATACAAATAAAATTTGAATTGAATTGAATTGAATTATCTGGGATATGTTTGAGCTTCTGAAAACAGGAAACGGAAACAATTATCTGTTCTATAAATTCTAGTACTGTTTATGTGATCTGGGATTTTACTTCTAGTTCATCTAGGCAGGAAAGGGGTATGTGAGCAACTAGATCCAATAGCCTGGACTTTCTCTTCTTGGACAGGGAATATGCCACTAGCACTGATGAAATTACCCAGTTTGGATTAATGAAATGTCTACAAGAAAACAATCAAGCTCAGAGAGCAGCAAGGATCCCTCATTTCAACCCTGAGCTACAAATATTCTCCTTATTGATATGCCACCTGCCTTGGAAGAATACTCTCTTAAAGTTATCCCTTTTTTCAGCCCTATTGGAGAATTACTATCCTATTTCCAACCATTCCTTTAGGGAGAAAGCTGTTGAAAATGTACTGTTTCAGCTGCAGAAGACTGTTGGTGTGGATTATCTGAAGCCTTTTCAGACTGACTTCAAGCCTGAGTACAGAACAGAAGCAGCACTCTTGTGATCCACATTGGAACCTAGAGGATGAGAGTTTTCCCGTCTTGTTCCTATTAGATTACTTCACATCCTTCAGTATCACCATGATACATTATTGGACCACCAGTAAGGTCAGTCTGCTGGTGGTTCCCTGCAGTGGTTATAGATCGGGAGCAACTGAGCAGATTCCACCCTTGCCTTGGCTAGAACTTGGTATCTGGAAGTCGTGAAGGTCCACGTGAATAAAAACAAGATTTAACCTCAGGAACACAAAGTTACTGTTTATCCAGAAACATCCTAATCTGTGAAGATTCCAATACTAGTTCTGGACAGAGTTGCTCTACTAATAACGTAAGGAGGTAGAAACTCTGGCTGGAAGCTTTGACCAGAATGCTCAGTCTACAGTGATTCATATCATCATCACTTGTACAAATTACTGCATTACAGTCTGTAAAGGAATATAAATCCACAAGCTACCATTGGAAGATAAGATTGCCAAGCTTCTACTAGGTGACAGATGTTCTATAAATATTATACCAATTCTTCTATTGCTGCATTGGTTATTCACAGCTTCCAAGCCCAATTTAAAAAAGCTATTTTTGATGTAGCCAGTCTTATATGACTTGAGTCCAAATCATCTAAGAGGGTATTATTATCTCTAGATAGAATCTGCCTGGTCCATGCATACATCCAGAGTGTGATTGGTTAGGGCCCTGTCCCTATATCAGTTCAAGTGTAAACTGCCAGGAGACAGTTCTGACCTTGGCAAAGAAATATCTGCAACAAATAAATAAAAGCAGGATAACAAGCTGTACAATTATAT